>JANVCC010000037.1:16755016-16833953 GCA_025345505.1 Todiramphus chloris collaris | reverse complement strand
GGGCCCCCCCCCCCCCCCTTACCAGCTCCACCAGGAGGGCGGGGGCGGCCCCCCCGGCTCTGCCGAAGGCCCAGGGGAAGCTCAGCAGCCCCGCGCCCAACGCCGACTTCAGCATGATGAAGACGGCTCCGGCAGAGGAGAGCCCGGCGCTGCCCCCCCCAGCCCCGGCCACCGCCGCCGGCAGCAGGGGCCGGCCCTCGCCCGCCGCCCGCTCCATCCCGGTGCCTCCCCGGCAGGGCTCTGGGCCGGGGCGGGCAGGGGGAGCGCACCCCCCGACACCGCCACCCCCCCCCTCCCCTGCGCCGGGCCCCGCGGGGGCGGAGGAGCGCGGGGGCTCCGCGGATTCCCCCCCCCGCCCCCGGGGGAGGGGGAAGCGGGGGACGGGGCAGGAGCCGCCGTGGGATGTCCCCCCCGCCCCCCGTCCCAAGCTCAGCCAGCCCTGCACCCGAACCTCCCACCGCGGCTCGGGGGCAGGGGAGGGGGCACTGCCCCGAAGTGCCCGTGAAGAGCTGGGAGAGGAGCACGGTTCATGCGTCCCTCGGCTCGGCTCCAGCCGCCCGCGTCCCGCTGTTCGGGGGCATCCCGGAGTCTCAAAGAGCTAGTACACAGCGGGGGAAAAACAGAAGGTCCACTACGGGGCTCGGGCTGGGAAGGATAGGGGGTCCCCTTCCATGAAATTCCCACCATGGGGCTATTTCAGAGCATCCCAGGGCAGGGAGGACTCGGGGAGGTGGCTGCAGCAAGGACCCTTCAGACACTACGGCTGGTGAATGCTTGGCAACTCACTGGGTGCAGGATGAGGCCAGCACCCCTCAGTGTCTCTGCAGCAGCTAAAAGCCCACCACAGTGCTCCTCCACTTGAGAGACCTTAACCAGGAGCCATCCCACTCCCCACCCCCTGCTCCACGTAGGAAAAGTGGGTGCCAGGATAAACAGGATGGGGTGATGGGGTGACTGTGGGGACCCACACGGAGACCAGGGGCCCATCCCCTACATGGGGTGGACACAAATGGCAGCTCTGTGTGGCTCCCAGCACATGCCACCACCCTGGGGCTCAGCACCCAGGCCCCCGACATTGGCTGACAGCCCCTAATGCATTTTTGATTTCCCAAATATGTGCCCTTCTGATCTTACTAAGATGGATAAAGAGACTTTAATCAGCTGCTAGGAGGAATTATGGATGGCTAATTGTGCCTGCCACCTCCATTACATCTCTGCTGCCTATGAGGCTTATAACCATTTAGAAGGGCCCTTCCAGGCCTTCATTAGCTGCACACCAAAGGCTTCGGAAATAATTGGCCTCTACGATTTAGAAATTGGCCACTGGGCTGTAAAATACCAGCCACTGGGAAAGGCTCTTAATTCGGACTGCACTTTGATACAGCTTGACTCTGGTTTCAAGGCTGCGCTGGAGCTGTAATCTCTCATTAGCACTGTGATGAGAGGAGCGCGACTTCTCATTAGCGCTGACTGGAGCAGTGGCACCAAAGCTCTCCAGGCTCCCTCTGATGGGAGCACCTCAAATCAAAGGGAGGCAGACCACCTCCCATCCCAGCACAGCAGCCCCAGGAGGATTCTCTGCGCAGGGGGTCTAGGCTCTGTCGCTCCTTTTTCTCCCTCTTTCTCACATTTTTGTGGGTGCCTTAGTCCCTGGGCTGCGAGCCACAACCCAAGGGTCCCCGTGGGTTGGCAGCTTTACCTGCCTGGCAGGTGCCTTCCTCCCTTCTCTTTGAGGGAAAAAGGGCTGTCAATGTATTTTCCACGTTATTATCCTTGAAGACAGGCAAAGGTACAAATGGACAGCGTTTGTTTTGGTCAAAGGAAAACACTGACTACAATTAGGCTTTGCTATCTGCAACCCCTTCTGAGGTCTGACCATTGAGGTTTTACACCTTTACTGGCAGCTCTTTTGCAACCAGAACTTGCAGAGCTGTTGCGTGGTCCTACCAGAGACCCTGATGCCATGGGTGACATGAAGAAAATCCCCAACCTGTTGGCACAGATGCGTGGCCAGAGGCAGAAGCAAAGGGCATCTCTGGGCCCAGTTCCATTGGATGGCACAAGCAGCCCAAGCTCATGACTAACTCCTCAGCCCCAAAAAGCTTCTGCTAATGGCTCTGAAGAGAAAACTCGGTCCCTTCTCTGGCGCTGTAGTAGGATATCATCTCTTCCAGTTCATGCTTGTCTTTGGAAAGGAAGAGGCAGCCTGCAGAAAGCCAACTGCTCTGCAGGTTAGGGAAAATGGTTTTTCCCCATCCTTTTTGCAGGATCCTCGTATGCTGCAAAACGCTAATCCATGGCCCCCCCCTTGGGAAGTTTGCCCCAGGCTACATGGAGAAATGTTCTCTCCTGCAACGCCCTTCTCAAGGCCCACCACCACCATCCGTGATGGTAAGCCCCAAACAGGGTGGCTGCAGTCAGACTGCCCAGTGGGGCTGTCCTGGGCACCTTCTCCCTCTCCAGCCATCCCCAGCACCAGGCAGGAGCCAAAGAGGTGCCCAGGAGCTCACCCAGTGCCATTTCATACAGCCCACTTACCTGCCCAGGCACTGCTTCTGGTTGCCCACAGCGGCAGCTGCCACCTCCAGTCCCCTCCAGGGAAAAGGTTCTTCTATTTGCAGCGATGATGAAAGCAGCTGCCAGGGAAAACCTCACAGCTTTACTAAAGAAAAGAGAAGCTACTTCAGTAACAGCAACATTAATGGACACTGCAACGTCAGGGGCAGCCTGTTAATGGGCTTAGATAAGGGCACAGGCAAAAGCCACAGGCTTTCAAGCAGGACAGACCAAAGGACGCAGGGTTTTTGTCTTTGCGACACATCACATGATTCTGTTGGGTGCCACCCACACTGCAGTTTCTTCCACTGCTCATTGCCCAGCTACCCTTTGGGAACTCTCTCCTTGTTAGCAGTTCTGAAGGTGTTCAAAACTCCTCAAATTCAAAGCCAAAACTGAAAAACAAATGCTGTTTGTACAGCTATGGTCCAGGGGTGACCTTGTAGAGTAGGGCTAATGGTTGGACATGATGATCCCAAGGGTCTTTTCCAACTGAGTGATTCTGTGATCTGCCCCATCAGTGCTCAAAAGCAAAGGCTGCAGCTTGGGATGCTGCTCTGAGGGATAAAGATATGGGAGGAGCAGGGGAGACACGAAAATTGTCTCAACAACTTCCTCTCTATGCCTGGCAAGGGAAAGAAAAGCCGCTTAGCACATCATCTCAGCTTCATATAGATAACATATTTATTGAAAATCTGCTTCACCAACAACGGTGAAATCATGACCAAAAATTACAAAACATCATGGTAGTTGGCTTTATAAAAATAAACTGCAGGAGTACGTCTCACCATTTGTACTGGTCTCTCGCGCCCGCTCCCTCCTTTAACAGTTATCTTTACTCTTCAGCATAATACCCTTCTAAAAAATGGCATTCCATCCAAAAAAATGCACTTGGTTTTCCTTAGCAGAGGTCCTTAAAATGACTTTTCCCCCCGCCCTCCCCAACAATAAATATAGAAAATAGCCTCTAAAGAAATAAATTTTAGTTTGGTCATCTTAAAAAAACACAGGTCCGTTTTCCCCCCTCTCGGGATATGTAGTGACTAAGCAGCCATGTGAACAGTATTCAAGTCTTTGGTGGCATCGGCTGCTTAAAGCTGCAGTTTTATGTACATATGATCAACTGAGGTCCTTTCTGTTTTTTTCTCTCCAGAAACCAAAGACCGTGAGATGATGTCAGGTAGGAATTACTAGCACGCTCAGTGCCGCAGTGGCTGCACCTTCGCCGGGAGCGGCCCATCGCCCAGGGAAGCGATCGGTGGAAGGAGGTCATCTTTGGCAAGCAAGGGCTGTCACACAGAAGGCGTCTTTGGTGGATGAACCTGTTGCATCAGCTGGGGTCGCTTCACTCGCGGTTTCCGTCTCTTTGGCCTGCTCTTCGCTTTGTTGATCTGCACCACAAAGAACGCCAGAACCACCATGGCACCGAGGAAAGCAAAGACTGGAATGGTCTGTCCTACGTCCTGGTTGTACCGCCCGGGCATTATACCTGGAAAGACGAAGAGGTGTGGAAGTGATTAGCAAGCGCGTGAGCCGACGCTATCTACCAGAACGACCCAACGGTAACTCTCCTTCAGAGACCAAGCAGCTATTAATCAGATTACATTTCAGACAGGAAGATTAACAACTGCAGACCGATTAGTGAAAACAAGACAGGATGCGAACATTACAGAAATGCACCAGCATTTCCACCTTCACCTACGTGGGCACAGGACCCAGATTTCCCCTGCAACGACAATCTTCTGCTCAATGTTAGAAGAGAGACGCAAATGATCGACTATGATTTTACCATGAAGTCATTTCTATAAGCTACACCAAATCCTGATGCCAGGAGGAAAGCGGTTCTGTGCTTGCAAGAGCTGTGGAACCAAACCCTTTGTTTTCACAGGGATTTCTTGGTCTAGTAAATCAGACTGGGAAAAGGGTGAGGATTTCAAAGTGCTTCCTGCTGGGCCAGCAGTGCCCGGCTGTAGAGGAGAGCAGCCCACCAGTAACCTGAAAGCTGTTCAAGCTCTATGCCATGTGCTAGTGTCACAGCCTGCCCAAGGCACCGTTCAGACAAACCCTTCTGCCTTTGTGCATCCACGCGAGGAATTTTAATTAGCAGGCGGTATCTACTGGTGGTGCCCAAGGACAGGGACTGCTGCTGACACCCATCAGGCTGAACAGCACCAAAACAAACCTCAACTACCCAAAAAAGCACACACCAAAATCTTCCTCCCAGTATGTCACATGTGCTTTCTTCTGAATGAACTATTCGTATGCAAAAATACTTCTCTCAGGCTTCATCAATCAGTCTTTTACAAGACAGCCCTACTGTTACTTGTGTGCTTTCCGCAACTGAAAATAAACACGTGGCCTCTCTTCTGGCTGTGCTGTGTTTGGTTTTGGGGTTTTTTTGTAAAGCTTATACAAAGAAATGAAGCAAAACTTTCAACATTCAAACTTTTCAGTATTTACCTCCAGGAATGTCCCACGCTCCACTTTCTCCAGGGGACAATGGTCTCACTTGGGGTCGGTTCTGTCGAAAACTGGGCAGAGCCACTTTATCAAGGTCAATTGACAGTAACTTCTGATGTTTCCAGAGGTTGCTAGAAGAAATATAAAGACAGAGGTGTCTGCCCGCTTACTTCAGCAACACAAGGAATTTTGTAGCAACATGTAAAGTGACAATTGGAACCCACAAATAACTCACTAGTTTGGACCCAAATGATAATCAGATCCATTCTTTAGGTTCTGCAGTTTGCAGGCCTTCAAAGTTAAATACAGACACCAAAAGGACAGATTGGCAGCTCTATACTAACAGCTCTTTCTTGCATATGGGTGACCAAATATTTTCATCAGCAGCCCAGCAAAGAAGCATGGGCTGTGTCCTGACACACTTTTCGTCCAGCAACTGACAAACGATACCACAGAAGGCAGAGCAAAGTGAGCTGTCCTAGCAGCTGCTTCAGAAAACTATTTCAAAAGCACGCAGTGACAATGGATTTCAGCAAGACCGTTCTCTCCAAGCTGGGATCACTCAATCTCAACAGTGAATTGGCTTGTGGAGCTATTTTTAAAATCCCCCAGTTTCACAGCATAGCTGGAAGGTGAGTCAGAATTATTCACTGAAGAGACATTACTAGAGTGGGAAGATTTAGATGCGATATATGGAAGAAATTTTTCACACTGAAGGTGGGGAGAGCCTGGCCCAGGTTGCCCAGAGAGGTGGTCGCTGCCCCGTCCCTGGCACCATTGCAGGTGAGGTTGGCCAGGGCTCTGAGCAACCTGCTCTAGTTGCAGATGTCCCTGCTCCCTGCACGGGGGTTGGACTAGATGGCCCTTAAAGGTCCCTTCCAACCAAAACCATTCCACAATTCTATGATTATTCCTCTTTGCAATACGGTGTTTCTCTAGGAAAGGAGTTCCAGACAGCCCTTGCAAAAGCAGATGGAACAAACCATTTTTCAGCTGAACTCAACAGCGAGACTTCTTACGTAACTTGCAAGAAAGACGTATACTAACCTGGGGGCAGTTTCATTCAAAGGCTGTGGTTTGGCCCAGGACAGGTGAGGACAAGCAGGAAGGGATCGGGGTTTAGGGTCTCCCAAGTGAGCCTCGAGCACCTTTGAGTATCGATGCAAATGGTTCCCTGCAACTCACAGAAGAGCCAGGCTGGGTTAGCAAAGACTGGTAGGGTAAGAGTTGCTGGATATTCACCTCTGGCTAAACAGAGCTGCTGTAAAACTAGGAGCTCTTTACAGTAATGACAACTTGTAGCTAAATCTCAGTTAGAATTAACCAAAGTCTACCTTAGAAAACAGGAAGACTGTGCACCTACAATGGGAGGTAATCCAACCTTTGCTGGTAGCACACAAGACAAGACTGAAAAAAGCCTTATACACGTGGTGTAGCTGGTAACTAGAATGCTCCCCAGGAGAACTAGGCATCTGAAAAGTCTGAGTTCTAGAACAAAACATCTTCTTGAGTGGAATCACAACCACATCATGACAAATCCCTACGGTACGTGGTCCCAGCCAGTAAAACAACAGAACCTTGTAGAGCTCACACCAAACCAGCCTTGCTGGAGTATAACTCAAAGGGTCTGAGTCTTCCTGAATTCCACCCTGACGCTCCTTCAGCTGGGGGCTCTGCTTGGTATGAAGGTATTAAGGTTCTCACCTTCCATCCTCTCAGGCAGAGAGTAGCCTGCTCCTGACGGCGGGCGCTGCCTGTTTTCAGAATGGCTGAGACTCGGCGGTGTCACCCCGTAAGAAGTGTACTGCAGGAGGGAGTCCAGGAGCCAAAAGCAATCTGTGGATTTCACAGCCCCAAGCCCCAGAACAAGATATGCATTATGTCACATCTAAAATGGCTGGTCCTTCTGTTAAGAAGGCTCTAATGACATTTACAAGTACAATCAGTTTTCCCTGCTCTTGTTTTATTCCTTCTAAGTTCCAAGTACAACTTCAGAAAGAAGCAGCTTTTGACAGCCCCACCATGTTCACCCTCCCACCCAATACAAGAACACAAAAATAATCTGGTCGGTCTTAACATATCTTCTCTTGTGTACCAAATCAGGCTCTTCTGGGGAGTAGAATTATGGATGCTGAAAAGCTGCTAGCAGAGGGATTTTCTCAGGTTCTCACAATACTCGGTGAGAGTCCAGCCTTTCTCATGCATGTTATGAGAAACAGTAGGATGGTTTTTGTAACCTAGACTAACATGTGGTGTTTTGGTAAGTTCTGTTTATGGTACATTGGAAAAATATTTTGCAATGGGTGCTGTAGGACTTTAGCCAAACACCCTAGGAGATGGGTGATCACTGACCAGTCGCCCTACGGGGCTGGGGTACAGAAAACGGGGTTAGAAATTGATAAAGTTGCTTCTTTTGCCTGCTCTTGCTGAATTTGTGTGCTGCTGCATCTCTCTGCTCCCAGTATTAACAGCGACATAGGACATGAAACAATAGGTGTCAAATATGGGAATTCCAGGCCGTGCAAGGCCATCCAAGTCCTTGCAAAATTAGGTTTTTTGGTGTGGAAACACAGGAAGGTCAAAGCTTCTCATAGCATTTTTAAGAGGGCAATGAAGAACCAACTATTTTTTTTTGAAAGGAGAAAATAAATCTCTTGCAAAGAAATGTAAGAACACGGTAGTGTTTTCAGTGGACAGTTATGACTCATTTGCTTTCCCAAGCTTAAATAAACAAACAAACAAATGAAAGGAAAAGGTTCTGGCTACATCCCAGCTAAAGCAAAAGCAGTACCTACAGCAGCTGTGGTATGGGGCAGGCTGGGAATCAATGCCACAATACACTTGATTGTGGTTTTCCTTCAACTCCAATAGCTTGTGAACCCTCGTTTTGATTCTCTCCTGAATTACTACTACCTTAATCCAGAGTGATCCCTAACAAACAAGCAGTTCAGCTACTGAACATCATAACTCTCTAAAATTTCCATTTGCAGGAGTAGGACAATGTCTTATCAGCCATTTCCACCACAGAGCAAACTATTTTTTTCCTCAGAACTTCTCCCCCCAAGAACAGTTGGCTGGGAATGGGAATTAATCTCCATAATCCTGGTGTCCCTTAAACCCTTACCTTTGATTTTTAAAGAGGTCAATCAGATTTTAAGGATTTATATTCACAAATGTTAGGAATTTATCTCAGTTAAAGCCACCGATGTCTCTGCAGGAGACGCAGCTCCTGGTTCACAACTTAAAAGCGAATTTTAAAGGATTCCTTTAGAGCCTTCCACTTTTTCTTGCTTCAAAGGTCACAGTGAATTTAACAGCATTAGGGAGGTCACAAAGCATTGCTTTCTATCACACAGTTTAAAGCTACGTATCCTCTCGCACGCCGCGTGCTTTCAATAGCCGACAGGAAGCGCATGAGGCACCGATGTGCTGGTGTTAGGGCAACTCTCTGGGAGCCACCCAAAGACAGTTAAAGAGAAATGGGAAAACTTATACAAAGAAAAAGAAAATGTTTGGGAGAGAAAGGAATGAGCTACAGATGGAGAGCTCCCTTAGGCAGCAAATTCCTTTAAACTTAAATACATTAGTCAAGGGATGGATTACGTAACCAAATATTTTTAAAAGTCAGTGACTAAAGCTTAGAAATTTATAAATGTGCTTTTCATCACAAAAGGAATATTCAGGCTGAACATCACATTCAGTGGAAATGCAGGAAAAGATGCCACATATTGGATTATCTTCAGCCTCTCGAGCCACAGATCTACCAGCTTGATCTTTACATGTCCTGAGAAACCCAATAAGCCTCTTAAAAAGTTTAAAAGTCAGATGAGACAAAATGCTGAAAGGTTTTATAAGGACCAACCAGCTTGCAGGCTTCTCTGGGAGTGGCAGAGACCTCACACACATACAACTCACACACTTCCTACCTACAGCTGCAAACAAACGCTCTGAAAGCCCAAACCAAAATTCCTGCTCTCTGCTGTATTTACACCAGCTCATTCCTGTCAAAGGAGAATAACCTGAAGATAATAGTGCACATTTGAAATGCTGAACATTACCCTAAATCTTCACAGGAAACACTGCAAAGGGAACAAGGCACATTGATGAGCAAACTCAAAAGATAAAATCCCTTGTATTACAGAATCGGTCTCAAAACACAACTGAGGAAAAAGTGAAGGGGATCCCCTAATGTCCTCTTCACAACTTCAAACATGTGTAACTGTCAGTGCTTTCTGGAAATTAAAAACATCCCAGAGAAGCAAAAAACTCCACCAACTAAATTCCCCTCCACAAAATAAAACCACCCCAAAACCAGTCCCTAAAGCCTGTGGAATGGAAAAATAGGCAAGGGACCTGTGAGGAGGGAAATGCTCCCGGCTGGCAGAGGGCTATTTAACGTGGGCTGCTCTGCTGTAACTGCACCCTGTGGTGTTTTCAGCAGATCTCTTCAGAACAGAGAGGTACCCCCAGTGAGCAATATTTAGAGAGTCCCTAGAAAACAGCTGCTTCTGACGGGAGCTGTAAAAACCCCAGGGGGCAGGTGGCAGCTTAAGGCAGTAACTTTCCCCGCGTGTCAGAGCGTACGCACCTTTCTGGCGGTGGCTGTCGTCCAAGCAATTAGAGTCGCCGTACAGAACGATTCTGCCGCCGCCTTCAGAAGGAACTTGGTAAAGTCCCAAAATAGGGACATTCTCAATTACAGCAGTCTCCTGTTTTAAAACTTCAAGACCTAAAGCAAAGCATAAATACATTTCACAGCCTGCAAAGCATCGACGTCAGTTTTTACCTGCAAGTTGACGCAGTCAATGCTGAAAACTTCAAAATGCTGCTATGCCACTCTTCATCTCACACATTTATGCAAACTGTTTCCAAAATCCTCGTGATGTTAGAGTAAAAATGGCTCTGAGACCTTGATTGTGAATTTTTCTGCTGATTTAATTTTCTTTGGTGGAGAAGCAGAAAGAGAACTCGTAAACTAGATTATTGTCAACTTTCTCCAACAAAAAGTCAGCAGTGGGTTTTAAATCAAAATGATCTGCCTTATAAATCATTTTTTGTTGGTTTAGTCCTTCTGCAGAATTCTACAGGACATAGGAAATTAAAAATCAGCCATTACAGTGCACACTGCACTTCACCAACTTATTTTGCTGACATGCCTACCTACTCCTACAAGAAAATTGACTACAGAACTAACAAAAGAGAGTATTTAGTAAGGATATCCAAGACACCTACCCCTCTGCTTTAACCTTTGGCAAATTTTAGGCAACCTAAAAGACATGTTTGTGATATTTACAATTATAACTGAGATAACAGATGAACAAAAAAGATGAAAAAAGCACAGGAACCTTCCCAGTATGAATGGGTACATGCAGCAAAACCCAGAGGACAGCTGGCTATACACCTGCCAATCTATCCAAACATTTTATCTCCTGTGAACTGAAACCTCTAATAAACAGCAGAAAGGAAAACACCTCAACTCATGAAGGAACTAAAATGAAGTGTAGAAAGTTGTTCTTAGGTTAAAGGTCCCCTGCCTCTAACACCCATTTCAAAAAAACAAGAAAGACAAATTTCAAATGCTAAATATTTAGTGTCCTCTACTTGAGACACTGCCTTCAGACAGCAGAAGCAAACGAGAAAGCTCTTCTGCTTCATGAATTGCAATGACAAGGATTCAACAGAAAAAGGTCTATCAGGTTACTTGTCAAACTGACACACTTTCTCTCTCGCATACTCATAAGTAAATACCTAAATCCTCAGCATACAGCATTCCAGGGATACTGTCTTTCACACAGATGAGCTCCTTACTGTTCCAGAAAATTTCTCCACTAGGTAACACCTACTACACCTCACAAAAAATACAATGAACTTGCTGAATCTCCCTGGCAGCCACTGACACCAGAAGCTATGTGTGTGCTTCTGCTCACACACTCAGACCCTAGAAAGTCTAGCAGGTGACATTTTGTCTACCAAAACTTTCCTTACCTATATCCTTAGATCATCAAAGCTACCACAATGCTCACACAAAATCTAGCAATGATTAGAAGGTGTATTTCAGCAGCACTTGAAATTTGTGAGAAACAGGAAAAAGTAACACGATTATGGCACAATCCCCTCCCAAGATGCATGTACATGCAGATGTGTTTACTTACAGCAAACACAAGAAAAGACTGCATATATGCACCTGGATATTGCTGTATTATATAACAATTGTATACAAAGTCATATTGCAGCTGCCTGTTAGGCATCCATCTACATGTTCCAGACAAAAGGCAAAATGAAAGAACACCTACCCTGTCAGTGTGGTTTTAAGTTCTCTGTTTTTACACTTCCAGACTTTGTAACTCTGCTTGTGTGCCAACCCCAAAGTTCTACTTAAAATGTCAAAAAGACAAGGAAACGCGTACCTTGATCCTTGAAAGTCTGTGCAATGACAATGCCATCTTCTGGAAACTTTGCAATACTGCATCCTGATGCGTAATTCACTGGAAGACATCACAAAATTGCAGTTTAGACAAAAAACAACATTCCCTCTTCCCTTCCCACCGTATTTCATTGAGCTGTTAAAATAAGTACAGAAGAAAACATTCCCAGGAACACTGCTCTGGATTTGTGTATTTTGACCCATATGGGTGTTCTCAGAGAAGGTGTTTTGCAGATTCACCTCCACATACTGCTTTAAAAACCTTTCCAATTACGAGACTGACATTACCTTTTTTAAAGATAATGAAAAGCTTAATCAAATGCCATGAGAAATGTTGTATTTCACACTAACAGTTATTTATGCCACATAGATCCTGTCTCCTTCAACCAATGCTGGGGTCATGAAAACCTCAAGTGACTCAGGCAGATAAAGACTGGCTAGACCTAGGTAGTCAGAAAAAAGTAAGGCCACAGACCTCTGGCCTAACAACAAAGTTTGAATTTGAAACCAAACATATTCATTCCAGGGAGAACAATTCAAAAAGATTACAAAAGCAGGAATGTACAAAACATCTCCAGATGTTGCAGTGCTTGTCTAAATGGGCCTATTCCAAGGGAGACATCCCTATCAACTGTATTCCTCCAAAATTTCAAATTTTCATATAATTGGGAAATTAAAACCAAAGGCTTCATCTTAGCAACTAATATAGTCCAGATAAATACAGACACACTCCAAAAATACTCTTCCAAGTATCAGTGCCTGGAATACAAGCCTAAACCGAGGACACTTATTACCTAGTCTGAAAATATTTCACGTACAGTCTGTCTACAAAGGTAGTAATCATTTAGGCATGCTTAGGAGACTCTTTGGGAGGGGTTCCCTTGACTCTCACTCAATCTTCCTGCAGAAAACTATTTTCCAAGCACCTCCCTCAAGCCCGTGTAGGCAACGGTCTCCAGTACTCACTTTCATGACTTGCCATGGTAAAATCGCCTTCGTACAGCCCATCGCTAAAAGCCATGTTCCAGACAGAGAGCAGGTCATTGAGAGCTGGTATGTTAGCACCTCCAGTATCAGGCATCCACCACTGTCTGTAAAAATGTACCACGGTTTATTAGCACACAGAATAAATGTAATGAAATACATATGTAATGAAAAGTCAGTCTTCAGACTTTTTCAAAGTCACGACAACAACAACGAATGACATCTCCAAGCCTTAGTTAACTCCAGGGGCATGTGAGCAGCCTTCCCTCTCCGACACCAGTGCTTTTGAGCAAAAGTTAAGTAATACTAAAGGAAAGGTCTCAGTGCATCTTACTTCCATGGAAAATTTCACTTTGCTAGAAATAATTTTAGTCTTAGGCTCTTTGTTTGGCTAAGATGATGCAAAAGGGATGGTGGTGTCATTTATTTCCCATTTTTCTAAGGAAGTAAAACATTACTTGCTCACAAACTGCAGAGCAGATCTTTCTAGCTGAACAGTAACATAAAACAGGCTGACAACTAGAGTAATTACAAGGGTCTTTATCACCACTGGTGATATTGGCATATTTTCCCTTCATATGATACTCCGGAGTGATTTCAATTATCACAACAAGCTTATCCATTTTTTCTTTGTCAGTCTCCAATTTCTTACTTCTTTTCATTGTAAATGCTTTTCTGGGCTTTAAGAGAAGATTACATTACCAAGGGGGCCTTCATATTCATGATAAAATAGGTGGTTATTCTCCTTAAACTGCATCTTAAGGTCAATTTTGCTCTTCAGGTAGTCCCTTCTTATAGGTAGCATCCAAGTGCTGAAGTACAGGGTATAACATTTGGGGGTTTTAGGATAATGTGTGCATAAAATGGCAATTACACAGCACAGACCTGGCACAAATCAGTACCTTGTGTTTTCATCATAAAACTTGACTTTTCTCATCACAGATGTGTTGTACCAGTCACTAAACACTATAAGTGAAAGTCCATTATCAACATCCCTCCTCAGCTTGGTGATCTCTTCTGGAAAATACTCTTCCTCACTGTCCACCATCAGTAAAGTCCCTGTGTGTAAAAGCAAAACCAAGAGCTCACCAGGCTGTTATCTGTCATGTTACAGCCATTCACACAATCCATGCCCACGTCCACCTAAGTGCCTATTTTGCTCAGTATCTGCTCCCTGTGCCCTGCTCTGGCAGCTCACCTGAAGAAGTCACATTGAAAAACAGAAAATCTAAGACAGTCCAGTTTACAAATGTATCCAAAAAGTAGTCTGGTAGCACAACATGATTTTTAAGGGTGTAATGACTCATGGGCTTGTGAACTGAATGCCTGCATATGTCAAGTGTGTATTTTGCACTTTGATCTCAGCCAACTGCTCCATAAACCAAGCCAAACTGCTGCAGAAGAGGAAAATCAGGAGATTCACCGCTGATCCAAACTAAAGTGCTTCCACAGATGCACCTTAGTCAAAAGTTTTTTCACAGCTCCAATTCTAAAAGGTACCCTGGCTCACTACTGCTGATTTGCAGCCAGGCAGACAACCATTATTCTGAAACTTGGTTTGATCAGACCTTGAAAACTACAGTTGCATTGTCACAGACCTGACTAAGGCACCACTGCCACTTTCACATAACCTTCTCCCACTCCTGTGAACAAGCAAATACAACCTTCTCTGCATCACTGAAAAACACAGTCAGAAAAGTACAGTTCCATTCCCTGAAAATGCTTTTAGATTGCTTCTAAACATCAAGTCATTCTGCTTCTTCACTTTGCCAGTGCTCAGAGAGGTGGTGGAATTTCCATCCTCAGAGACACGGAAAATCTCGACAGGACAATACCCTGAGCAATCTGATAAACCACTGATGCTGGCCCCACATCTCACAATCCTTTGCAACCAGGCCAATTCCACAAGCCAAGCAGCCTGCGTTTAAAAAGCCTTCTGATAAAGAAACTATGTCAATGACACGAACAATGGCACACTGCACCCACACCAAACTTGCAGACAACACAAGATGGGGAGAAGCAGTAGATGGACCACAAATCACTGCATTTTTTGCCCCTCACTTCTTCCTGTTGAGGAAATTCTGTAAGCCCAACTTGATGTACAACATAACAGTGAATGAGAGAAGAGAGAAGTCACCTGACGCTCCTCCCTATCAACTAGAAAACTAGTGGTCTTGGAAAATAAACTATTTTGTTACCATTTCTGTATCCAGTTGCACATAGACTGAACTCAAGAAGCAATGTTGAGATATTTACTGAAGAATCAAAATAAGCAAATTCCCCACTCTTATCTATCCACAAAGATCAGTGTTTTAAATTGCCACTGCTGAGGACAAAAATAATCACAGAATGGACACTTTTTAATTTACTCTGCTATTCACATCATGCTTCATTTTGACTGCGCCAAAATCTTTTGGCAAATACAGTTCTGCCTTTGTGGGACTGAATAGAGGGACTTTTAGCCCACTCAGAGGTGGGCTTTTCCTCTCATTTTTTCATGGTAAGGATAGAAAACTGCACTAGGAAGAAGCTGAAGTATGGAGAACAAGGCAGTTAACTCATGCTTACCGTACTGACTGGCATCAAAACATGTAAACGGGGAGCCAAGAACCTCAACAAAGTACCCCATGCTCCTTAGGTGCTGGTACATGTCCCTGAAGTTTGTATGGATATGGTCACCATTCCTTAGGAAAAGAGAAAAGTGTTGAAGGTACTAACTCTGGCATGCAGAACTCTCACTTAAATTCTCTATTTACAGATGACTTCCTGGTGTCCTTTCTAAAAGGTCATATTTTTTTTTAATTATAACCTGCAGGTTTTTCTCACTGCAGTATTCTTCACAAATTACACTGGTTCTAAGTGCTACAGACATGAGGTTGTTATACAGCCAAAGCTAGAGACTGAACTTGTTCCTTACACAGCACAACTTTACATGATTGCATCACAGCACAGAGAAACACTGCTCCTCACAAAAGAGCCAGTAACAGATGTTTACTGGAAGCAGCAGCACACAGGACCAACTGTAAATAGTTGCTGAAATTCAGCAGAGGGTTCCTGTCCATTTGCCACATCTGCATGCTCCAGGTAGCTTTCCAAAAGCCTATGTCTTGGCCACTGATCCAGTTAGTCCTCACTTAGACATGGGTGCACAGTTCTTCCTCTGGATGGTTTCTCTCTCCATCTATGACAGACAAGAGGTCAGCTGAGCCTTGCCCTGCTTTGAGGACAGGCTCCCTCAACAGACAAGAGGTTTCTTCTTCATGATTCAGTCTTTCAGGTTTGTTGAGGGGTTTTTTTTGATAAGTGAATGCTACACTGGCTAAGAAGGTGCTTCCCTTAACTTTCTGGGAGAAATTAGGTCAGAAAAGAAAAATGCTACCCCCTTTGAAAGCCAAACAGAAATCTCAGCATCTTAAATGTGCATTTGAAAAGATATTAATTTCATGTGAATAAAACCACAGAGCACAAAAAAAGTCCTGCACCAAAAGCATGCAGAGTCCAAGTGCTTTTTCATGGATTCCTTATAAAAGATAATCCCGTGCCACACCAGAGAAGGCCAGAGCTCCCTGGCATTCAGTGAAGTTACCCAGAATCATTAACGCACAATCAAGAAAGACTGATTTAATAGAACCTGAGATAAATACCAATCTAACGGATCATTCTTCATCCTCAAATTATCCCTGGGGAAGTATCCTGGTGGATAACGGAGATTATGATACTGATCCCAAAGGACTCGCTTACTGCGAGGTGGAGTAGGAATAATCTTCACTTTTATTGGAAGCTTCACCGTTGAAGTCTGCTCTGCACCATTCTTAGACTGAAGGACAGAACAAACTACAGTGAAATCCTTTTTCCCGACAGGCACATTCACCACTTAACTGGGGATTGTAAAAGAGTTTTAAAAATGGAGGTGTCAAATCTACTCTGAGGCACTTGTACCAACTCTGGAGACAAAGAGATGATTTTTGCCTTACATCACTATAGTATTTTTTCTGCATGCAACAGTTTAAATTTATGGTGAGAACATAAAATATTTAAAATATATTGTAACTGTGATTTGGTTCAATCATTCAAAACCTTAAAAACTTCTCAGGAAAAATTAAGCATGGGTCTAGGAGAAATACAGTTAACTCATCTCTTTTCACAGAATGTCTTTGGCTGGAAGAGAATTTCAAGATCATCTAGTCCAACCTTCAACCCAACACTGCAAGCTCACCACTAAACCATGTCCCTGAGCACCAAGTCCACATGCCATTTAAATGCCTCCAGGAATGGTGCCTCCACCACTGCCCTGGGCAGACCATTCCAATGTTTGATATCCCTTTCAGTGAAGAAATGTTGCCTAATATCCAGCCCAAACCTCCCCTGGTGCAGCCTGCACCCATTCCCTCTGGTCCTGTCACGCGTCACCAGGGAGAAGAGGCTGTCCCCCTGCTCCCTCCAACCTCCTTTCAAGTAGTTGTAGAGAGAGAGAAGGTCCCCCCTCAGCCTCCTCTTCTCCAGACTAAACAACCCCAAAACATTATTTAGAATCCATAATAAACAAATGAAATGATGAATTTGTTCTCAAAGAGAGGTTTTCTCATTTTAAAGAGTCTCCAATTTGCAGGTTAATCCTGATCTCAGCTGTAAAGGTCACTGTTTGTACTCCTCCATTTCCTGATCCCAATCAAACATTCAAATGACAGGACCAGAGCAGTCCCTTAATAAGAAGGTATGTGTGTATTGGGAAGCAGTTTTAACAACCAAAAAACCACAGAAAAAAACCCAAAATGCACAGCACTTACTCCATTTTCTGCAGGGGATGATACTGTGATCATAACATGACCTTGAGCGATGCCTTCCCACGATGCTGCTTTCTTTGCTACAGAGATGGAAATTGCTAAGTATCCAGACCAAGGCCACAACACAGGGGAATAGGAGAAAGCCACTTCAATATTATCCCCGTTCTGGGGGAGATAGGGTTGCCAGTCTGGCTGTGAAATGAAGAATACAGAAGAGTGCTGAACCACTGTTTGCAGTCACTAATTTTCACACCCGCATGGCCCTCTTCCTCTGCACAAATAAAAACCAGATCTTTTCAGAAGATTATGTCAAATTGAAAGATGTCCATGAAGCTCAAAAAGTTGGTGTGGTGTCAGTGACTCAGTCTAATTGTGACAGCCTTAATGAGTGGGATGATGGGCTTTTCAGAGACAGGGCTCTCCAAGGAGCTCTCTGAACAGCATGCATGTTTTAACATTTTGAGGTCCTGTGCAAAAATTTATTGGTAACACCACATAGCTTTCTTTTGGTATCAAAGAGAGCTAATGCTCTAACAGACACAGGCAAATTACATCAGCTATGTTTGAGTATTATCATAAGCAAATGATATTGGATAAGAGCTTCAATGCCCTTTAATGTAAGCTTAAATCTAAACCAGACCTCAGGATTCATGGTAAAGTGTTGAAGTTAAGCTCATTTACATTAACTAGAGGTTTGGACGATAGGTGCCTTATTTACCTTGTATCAATTCCTAAATCTGTTTTACATTTAAACTTACTTAAAGCTTAATAAAAAAAAAAACCAGAACTAAAGACCTCCCTAGTCAACCAAAGTGCTCAACATTACCAGTGTAAAAACAGGTTTTGCAGCAGAGCTGGGAGTCAATACACTCAGCATGTTTCTAGCCATGATTTACAATGTTGGGATCCTTTACTGAGATCACTTATGCTCCAGACCAAAAGAAAAAACAACAGATGAGGAAAGCCTATCCAGAAGATTTTAAATGCTATCAGATAATACAAAGCAATCTCTAAGCACCTGTCAATCCAAACTGGTTTGACAAACATAAAATGCCACACACCCTTGAAATCAATGTGTTGCTTGAAAAGTTGTAGACAGCTCATGTTCACAAACCCTCCTAACCTGGGTGTGTACTTTAAAATCAAATATTTTGCATCTCTTGCTCTTGGCAATAAGACATCTGCTTTGTTCTATGAAATTTACAGTTAAAATAGTCTTTTACAGGAAGCTTTGCACAACATTCATTGTCTGGGCTTGGAACAATGTCTTACCTTGTCTACAATTCTCCCAGTGACTCCCATACCATTAAGGATAGTAACATTAACAATGGTTGGCATCCCTCCATAATATATGGGCTGAGAACAATAGGGCCACATGTAGGGACATTCTGTCAAGTCAATATAGCTTGGACTCAAACTACAGCAGGATAGAGGAGTTAAATTAAAAAAAAAAAATAAATCAATAAACAAAAGAATATGCTGCTATACCTATGAAAAATTACAGATAAAACATGACAGTCAGTTACTCTATCAAGTTCTCACCTCACCTCCCAAATCTGCCCCCACATCTTCCCACCTCTAATTTTTTGCATTTTTAGTTTTGTGAGAAGACTTTCACACACACAAAAAATGAAACTTCACAGCACAGTGAGGATCTTATTCCCAAAAGTTAAAATTAGTTTTCCATTGTGTTCTAGATTACATTATTCTTAGCTAGGAAAAAAAAGTACTTTTAGCTCTCAAACATTTCACCCCCTACAATGCTATAACTTAGGCAGAAAATACTTTCTGAGTTTTTATCCATTCTTTTGCCAGAATTCATGCTTCAGAATGACATAAGATCTGTGCAAGTGCTCTCTGTTGCGTAAGCACAGATTGCTCAACCGAGTTACACATGCAACATCTGCTCTCTTAAAAGAAATACAGCAGATTATAGTGTTTCGTTGATTAATTAAGGATTAAAATTAACCTGGCCTGTGGTTTATAGCTGTTGAGGATCTGATAAGCTCTCAGGAGATCCAACTTGCCGTGTCCTTGCTCAAACATGTTGACTCCAGGAAGTCTACGTGCTGACGCTATAAGCGCCTGCTTCATACTTGCTGGATTCACCATTTCACGTTTCTGAACTGTGCTGAAACAGGAAACACATCACATTAGGTGTCTTTATTCTAGTTTCTAGCTAGCCTTCTTTACCATTCTGCCTTAGCAGCCATTTGATTTGAAGCAAATGCAATCAAAAATCAGTTTGCTGTAATATCTTGTGTTCATAATTGTTTCTTATTGCTTGGTTTCTCACTGGAACAGCTGAAGAGTGACAGGTTTCTGACACACTTCTCTTAAAAACTAGTACTACAGAAATTTGTCTCCTTACAATGCTTTCCATGACCAGCAGCCATTACAATCAAGGAAGTATCTTTACATACTAAATAAAGTATTCTGAAAACCAGAGCTGCTGTAATTGGAAACGTGCTGCTGTCTTTTACAACATGACTTACCTGGTGTGGGGTAGAAAATAGCTTTGCTGTTCAAAGAAAAACACACCATTTTAAGGAGGAAATACAATGGTGGCTTAGAATTTTTGGTGTGTTTCTCAAATAAAGGTTCATCTCATCCTTATGTAGTAGCAATGACAAAGTACAGACTTGCAACATCTACCTTCCCTTCAAGTTCTTCTGTGTGCAACAGATGACTTATGCAACCAGCTAAGAGCCATAAAACCCTAAATCCTATAAAATTTACAAGTGCTTAGATAATTATGTGCTACAGGTGCCTACTTTGAGCAGCTGCTCTTCTATAACACAACTGACAGAAGCTCAGCAGTTCAAGATGATTCAAAAAAGTGACAAGATAGGTCTGTATTACAGTTCTCCCCCACTTATATTTTCAAAGACCTATTATTAAAACAGTTCTCCATTTTTTTCCCTGGCAACTTAAGAGCTAGTAAGACATGGTAACACCTCAGGCAGAAGAACCCTGATTTTATCCTCCCAGCTTATTTTCCTACACCTAAATATAATCTAGTTGTATTTGCTGGGTTCCTTTAATAAGGCCTTTTATGACCCTCCTGCATCAACATCTTTGTAGAGATTTTTATTTAAGACTTACCTCACTAACAAAGTAACAGCACCTGCCACCACAGGAGATGCCACACTTGTCCCAGAGAGAGAGCGGCATCCTCCTTTCATACCAGAACCTCTTACTCCAGAGCCATAGGTGACAATATCAGGCTTCACTCTACCGTAACCCCCCGGCAGCTCCTGTGAAAGAAAACAGATGGATTATTGCCCTAATACATAACTAACACTGGTGGCAAGTCCTCAGCATAAAGACAAAAGAGACACTGGACATTTTACAGATACTTCAACTATGTCAACAGTGCTCAAGATTAACAGTGAGAAATCCTGGAGAGAACATTAAGCTTCTTGTTTAAAGACTTACAATCTCTAGCTGTTCTGACCTTTGCTGACATCTTTTATCACTGGTTACTCCACACATACCCCTTCAAAAAAGGGGCCCTTTCCAAGGCTTTTATTTTGGCTGCAGATGTGGCTGGCCATAGTCAAAGAATCTTACCCAAGTGGTCATTCCCCTAGATGAAAAGCGAGCTATATTATCTTCAAAGTCAATGCCACCTACTCCAATCACATCCATCTGGTCAGCAGGGTTGTTGAGAGTCCTAGAAGTTGGGAGATAGGAAGACCAAAAAAAAAGTAAAACTGAGATGCAGTTGTCAATTTATCCTTCTAATGAATGCCATCAGATTTTTGTCAGACTCCCTTTTTAACTTCCACGGAAATGAATTTTAGTCCTACCCAACACACTGACACTTACCAGTGAGAGCAACTTTTCTGGCTATTAGTAACTCAGTAACTAACTCAGAAACTACAAAACCACATATCTTGAAGACAACCCAAAATCTAATTTTAGGCATTTATTTTAGAAATATACTACAAAATTGTTCTGGCCTGATCCTTTCTATACTCCTTAATCCCAAGACCATCAGTACCTAGAGATGTCTGCTCACACTAACAGGGAAATGTACTGCCAATTCTTCCTTTTATTGACTTTCCACTGTTTCAGTGAAAAATATTGAGCTAAGTGCTTCACAAATTGCTGTACTAGTACAGCAAGCAATAAGGACAGTGGGGAGTTTTTAACTTGGGTCCCTCTCTATAAACAGATTACTTCCTGACCAAGCACAACTACTTCCAAAAACATATAACAACATATTTGCTTTGAAGGGGTCTTTGAAACTTACCCATACAAAGGGCCGTCATTGCCAATAGCAGAGACCATGATGACGTTGTTAGCCGTCAGTTCCCATACCTATAAAAATTAGTGTTTACAACAAGGCTCTGCCACTACAAAAGAGACTTTTCTAACAAATGTACACTCCGTGGGGCCTGACAGAAGAGAACAATTAGTCCAACCCCTCTTTTGAGACTCTCAAAATATATCTCACTGCTACATTCAGTATTAAGCTGCAAATCTCAAGACTATGTGACCAATAACCCAGCCTCAACAGCAACACTGCTGATAATATGTATTTACACCAGAGGAAAAACTCCTGCCTGTAACAAAGCACTCCAGGTGCCAAAGTCAAGTTATTCTGAATCCCCTCCAGTAACACTCTGGGGAGAATAGTGAAGTCACTGTCAACCTAAATGTCAATGAAGGTTATCCTAAAAAAGGATTAATTTCTCTGCCTCAAATCCCTTAATTACCCTTTACAAAGAAAGACTTTATCCTTTTTTAAAAAGTAAATTAATTCATTTAGTGCTTTCGAAGGACAGATCAACAATTTAGGGAACCATGACATTTAAAAAGACAAAGCCCTAATTCTGTCTCATCCTGAAACAAATCGCTTACCACACAGCTGAATCAACTACCTGTACTTACCTATTTGTTCTTAAACAATCTGCTGCTAAAATCACGCTATACATATTTTTACCACGAAATAAATGAACCATGCAGAGATTTAAAAGAAGAAAAACAAGGGTGGATTTCAGTTAAGCTTCTTCTAAGGGCCCACTTCCTAGCAGCACAGACTGCATTTTGTATAAGCACGTGTCTCTGCAGCTCTGCAAATATCCGAGTTTTATTTGTTGGGGTCTTTTTAATCCAGTCTTTGAATGTATTCCTGTACATCATACAAAATTCCTCTCACATAAATAAAAACCCACAGAAACTGTCAGCAGCACCAAAACCTGGCAGCAGCTGCGATGAACAGGTAGCCCTGCAAGTTCAGGATTCATGTGAGGGATGTAAACACCATGACCATCTTATTTCCACCTACTAACCTTGTCAACAAAGGGATGATCCATGAAATCTGGCCCACCGATACTTAGATTTAATACATCTATCTTCTTTAAAATTGCATAATTAAATGCATCCAGAAACCAAGATGTATATGAGACCTATGTAAGAAAAGGGGGAGAAAAAGCTATAATTGGAAAATCCAGTGATTCCATGACAAGGCAGAGGTCAGACAGAGAGAAGCAGCACCACTAAAATAAAGCACAGAAGTGACAGCAGTCACTAGTATTCTAGTTGTCAGTGTGTTTGAGTGATTGCTTCAATACTACACAGATCAGGCTTCCACACAGTATTTCTGAAAAATACGCCAGACTTGGAAACTGTAAGACATCTTGTAGTAAGTCTTTTGTAAATAAAAAGATGTATTCTTCTCACTTATCAAAGAAAATATTTCAGCATTTACGAGTACTTGCAGTATTCCCAAATGAAAGGATTAAGACAGCATGAATCTGGAAAGGCAGAAACTGAAAGGCATGTAGAATAGGTACCTGGTTATTGGTGAACACTCTAAAAATGTGCAGTTCTGCATTTGGAGCAAATCCCTGGCATTCTCTCATGCTGGCTATCACACCTGCTACAAAAGTCCCATGGCCTAAACCTATCACAGGGAGAAGGAAACAAAAGAAGGAATTAGAAGACGAGCCATTTAACTGACAAGGATCTGTACTCTTAAATAACACTGCCCATACTAAATATTACATCAGTCTAACAGACTTCACAAAAACCTATGAACACAGGGTTCAATCCTAGCCTTTCTGAATCACATTTTTGCTACTGGGTTCACTGGGGCATTCATTCATTTCCAGCACTGTGAAGCCAGACAACCAGCTGAAATGCTGAATGATACACTCTCCAATCTACGTGCTTCTGATTGCTACCAATGAAATCAAGAGCCACACAAAGCAGTCGGGAGAGAAGAATGTTATTTTGGAAAATGCAAGTCACGAGGTCATTGTATGTTTATGTAAACGTCTTTAAAGATGCTTATCCTGACTCTGCAAGAACCATATTTTGTAAGGATGAACAATGTCACAAGAAAACACATTTTTTCCTCTCCTCAAAAAATAACTGAGCTTTTGCTTTACTGGACTGCTTGCATTCTATTTCTGTGCTCCCAATCTGCCTATCCAGCAACCATCTGGGCACAGAACTAAGAGAACATGCTACCAAAAGCAGGACAAAGAAATACTACACGTGCTAAAACTACAGAGGTGCACACAAGACTGAGCAAGATACTCATATATCTTGAACTCTGATGGGATTAAATTGCCAACTGACTCACTGACCCAGACTGTATGAAGTTAATGGTCTGGGAAAGCATAGGGTCAGGGCAAGTTAGGATCGACGTATGAAAAAGGAACACAAACACACTGCAGAAAATAAAAAATTCTTTGGAATGTTGATGGGCACGAGCCAGGACAGGGTTGGCTGATGAAAAATGCAAAAACTTTACAGGAAGGTGCCAAAACTCTGATTAATTTAGAACTGCACAGTAAAGAAGGCAAACACTCTCCCTCCTAAGTATGGAAAGAAGTATTCACTGTGAGACAGCAGAATACATAAAAAGGAACAGGAAAGAAACAGCTTTGTCGGGTTTGCTCTCACCTCCACCTACTCTGACAATGTATTTATGTCTGAAAAAAAGAGTCTTCTTGCCCTGACGGTTTTCAAGTGCTATGAGGAAACACCAAGTATGATTCAAAGGAGACTTATGCAACACCTTCCTGGAACCTTAATACTCTTTGCTGAATTCCATATGAGTACGAAGTGCACGGGATGCTGCAAAACTAAGCTTAAAATCTCATGGTAACAGTTTGAACAGATGTTAGCACCACAGCAGCAATGGCAGTTTTACAATGAAAAACAGAACACACCAGTGTCTGGACCAGCTGGACAGCTGGGCCCAGTAACTCACCATCATCCAAGGTTCTCTCATTAGTCCAGTTTGTTCTCTCCTTTACATTTTTGAAATGTGGGTGTTTCTCACTCAGACCAGTGTCAAACACAGCTACTCTTACACCAGCACCTGTAACAGAAATGCATTGCTTTTTCTGATTCTGCTTCACAAAAAAAATCTGCTCTATCAAGTCAAAGAGAACTTTAATGTAGCACGCAGTTTACACGCTCAGGGAGTTACAGAACGTAAAGCAAGCACATTCCAATTCAGAGATTCAACCACAGACTGTAAATACAACCAATTTCTCCTAAGTACAGTACACCCACAGAGAAGAACACTCCATAAACACACAATGCATCTCAAAACACAGTATTTCCCAATCTTTCCGGAACTGGCACCAAATGAGAGATTAACATGTAGGAGCCAATTAGCCTTTCCTTAACACTTCACTTGTTTTTCAAAGAAGGTAATTGTCTTAAGCCAACAGAAAACAGCAGACCTGTGTAACCCATCTGCCAGAGGACGTCCGCCTGCAAGGTCTGAGCAACTTGGCGAGGGATGGCTCTCAGCAAACGCCGGCTCGAGTGTCGACCCGTTGCGTGCCAGAAGCCAGAACCCAAAGAAAGGCTTGCTCTTCTCAAGGGACGAGACGACTGCCATTTCTGAGTCCACCTGGTTTCATTGCAGTGTAACACTGGATCAGCTACGAAGAGCGAGGGTGAAGAAAATGAAAACCAGTGTGAGGAAAACCACAAAAGAGTAGCTCTTCATGCAAATATACACATTGTATTGTTATAACCAGTTTTAGATGAGTGAGTATCCATTTTCTCTGCTCAAAATCAGCTTTATCTACTAGGGATACAGTGGTCCATAGTCTCTGGTAACTAACTGCTGCAAAATAAACGTGTCTATGGAATCACTGCCACACTTCAGCAAAGAGTAACAAAACCCTGATAATTTTCTAGGCAAAAGAATAGATTTCTGCAAACTGAAGAACTGTGTAAGGGGCTGAAACAAGGCTGAGAAGACTTTTCCAAAGCAGATCTCATGCAACCACAGAGAAAATTACTTACACTCTGAGTATTTGAGCGATCGGAAGACCTTCCGCTGAGGTGTCACACGCTTGATGTTTGGATGATCTTCCAGTGTCAGTACTCCATCTTTCTGCTTCTCATTGATCTGAATAACTTCAAAATCACTAGGATAGTCGCTGGCTGGGTTGTTGCGAGGTACAATCCTCCAGTTCTCAATATCACTACTTTTTAGTGCACTTGAAATAAATTTACTTCTCGCTTTAGCTGTGAAGTATCCATTAAAAGCCACAATATACTCTGGAACAAGAGCACAACTTATCAGAACCGACGTTTACGCATTACTCGTGTGTATTCACATTTCAAAGGTCTGAATATGTCTTTTTTGCTTTATCCAGAACAAATAATCACAATTTTGAGGCATTTTTTTGTTGCTTTTAGAAACCTGCCATTTATTCTGCACTACTTTTCAGGGGACCTGCAATATTTCAACTTGCTAAAAGAGATAAAAACCTTTGAAAGGAAGGTAGAATTGTAAATATCATGGGAAGGTGAAACAATGATGGGGAGCAAGGGAGAGGGAACAGACTTACTGTTACACCCAGCAGTCCAAACAACTGCTTGATATGCCAATTCAGTATCCTCCTTGACACGTATGATTTAAAGGCATCCCCCTTTGATCTGGTGTTGGGTTTTAGTGGAAATTACTGACACCGAGTACAGCAAGTACAGAAAACAAAGCTGGTTCCAACAGTCTGGTCCTTGGCCTGGATTAGTGACTTGTGAGTGGCCCTCAGCCCCAGAACACACCCCCGCAGCCGCCACAGTAAGTCCTTGCCTAATTACACACAGAAATGTCCCTACGGGCATCCTGTCTGTAAGCACCCAGGCACATGCACAGCTTGAAGTATTATGGGTAGCCACTGGGTCAAGGCGTCCTACTGCTGTCCTCTGCCATCTCAGCAGTGCTATCTGCCTCACTCTGCCTTTCATCTGTTATCTTCACAATTATCTTTGATATTTTTCCACTCATGTATTATCATTTCCAAGCTTTTTCCTGAATAAACCCACTGAGATTTCTTGCCTTCTCACCCCCTGAAGGGCAACTCGTGGTTATATTTCATAAAACAGCCTCAACCTTACCAGCAGCTGTCTCAAAACGGCTGCTAAATGCACCAAAGTGACCAGACCTGCCCACTCCAGCCTTCACACTCCATTTTCACTTCTAACATCCCCTTTATCTCCTCCTCTTGTTCTCTGAACCCTGTCCCCAGTTAAACCAAGAACCTTTGAAAAAATCTGATTCCCTGTTTTGAATACAGAGCATTTAGCAGGAGGTGCTTCTACATTAACTCTCAGAATTGCACAGACACCAGAAATCAGCAACATACACTTAAACCTCAAAGGGATATTTATTTTTTTTTTACTGCTTAGCTCTTTATTACCATGCTCCACGACTGTTGAAGTGAATTCCACTTTCAAAGTAAGGCGAGAACATCCAGGACATATGTGAGCCTCATGGGAGGAATTCCCTAGTCTGGTACCGAAGTGTTTTTTGCCACAGAGTAAGATAACAACCAGAACAAACCAGATGTTTGCAAACTTCATGGTCATAGAAGAAAATGGTTTCATTCCAAAAATTCCATATATTCAAATCACGATTTTCTTCTTCATAAACTAGTTCATTTTTGTTTCAGTAAACGTTGCTTTCACTGTGCTGATCAACTGGATATTCTTAAAGCTGTGTCTAAAATAAGTTGAGATTTCATGGTCTTTTGAGGCAAAGCCTTGTAAACAGGCTCATTTCTTTCTACGCTTCTTCTCCATTTTGTACTAGAGGATTCAGTCACTCGGGACGTGGTAGCTGAGTCCTGTACTCCATTTCTGATGGCAAAGTGAACTCCCTAGAAGAATTAGCAAAGCTGATCGCAAGCCAACCTGTAAGGCAGGGCAATATAGAGAGTAATTAGATTTGTGTTTGTGCAATTGTATACCCTGAAAAACCACAAAAGTCTGAGATGGCTGTTAGCCTTAGAAATAATATGGAAAAAGTTGTTCGTGTTGCATTTAGTAGTCTGCTCAAGTCTCCTCCTTGCTCTCACCCAGAGCATTTCTGGAACACTCAGGCATTAACCTGACAATAGAGCAGGCAACAGGGACAATCAAACTTTACCACTCTTTGTGTAATGGGAGCAAAGAGAACAAAATGACACACCAGGCCCAAAGTAAAGTGCAAAAGAAAATATTAACGTGATAAGAAATGTCCACAGACACTTAAATAAAAATCATGGTAGTTTTTTTCCAGTCAGAAACATGACAAGCAGAAATTCTGCTGTGGTGTGTCATTTTACACAAGGGGAATCAAATTCAAACTCTATGCCGAGGGCTGGTAAGGACAAGAGATGCTACAGGAAGCAAACCTGCATTCCCTGTGTTGAAAATAAGCATGTAAAAAGGCTTTCAAATGTTCCTGAGCTAGCATCTGAGTTACTACAACATGGGCACCTGAGAAAATAAGAGCTGGGATTACAGATGTAACAATGTGAAGTTAAAGGAAAGTGCTGGGGGGGAAGCTTCTTCCCTTTACATTCCAAGGCACAGGAAACATTTGAGGAAAATTGCAATTTAAATTCCAAATACTTAACCAGCAACTAATAGATAAAAGGCCATGATGAGAAGGGTGAAGAGAAACATTTTCCTCTGGTCTATGACACCACGTGGAGAAGCAAAGCAGAGCTGTCCACTGCTGCAGCGACCAGGATTGAAAGGCAGGAGCTTTATTAGGGGACTATTTAGTAGAGTGATGGGCTAGACTCGGAGCACGAGAACAGAATGAATCGTGTCTGCGTGTGACAGCTACTACTTCATTTTTTTAACACTATATTTAGCATTTTTCGAGTGTTCCCTTGTAACAGGTACAGAACTCCCCTCTATTTCTAGCTCACAACACCACGACAGACTGTGAACTGCTTGTGATTACAGTTTCCTCTTTCTCCCTAAACCAGACACAGTTACAGTGCCCTGTCTGCTGATCTTGGCCGAGCTCTGCCTACATTATCACTTTGTTGGTTTATAACCCTTATAGCAATATAATTTTTTTTAAAAAATCAACCACACAAAGGTGCAAAATAGACATTCTCGTGGCTGATAAGAAACTGTACGCAAGGACAACGTTGAAACGTGACAGAAACCGAGAGCAAAGGAACAGCAAGGCTCCCAGCTGGCTTCTGTTCAGCGGCAGCTCAATGCGGGGCTGGGCAGGAACCACAACCCGTCGGCTGTCCAACGCCTGGAGATACTCCCTGGTTTCTCTGAGGGGAGGGCAGCCCGGGCCGAGCCATGGGCGCTCCGCACAGACCGCCGCCTGACAGCGGCTGGGGCAGCCTCGAGTCCCCGGGCAGCCGAGGAGCCAGTGCAGCCGGGGAGCTCGGCCCGCGCCGGGGAAGGGGCCGCTGGCCGCCGCCGCAGCCAGCGAGCGAGTAGGCTCATCTCTTCGGAGCCCGTTACCGCCGGTCGCTAGCACCGCCCCGGCGCTCCCAACCCTCCCCCCGGGCCAGGAGGCGGCCGCAGAGCCGGGAGAGCCCCGCGCAGCAGCCACCCGGAGCTAGAGCGATGCACCGGCGGCTGCAGGCCCGGGGGCTGCCCCGCTCCGCCGAAGCTGCACGGCCCCAGCGCTGCCCGCAACCCGCGCACGGAGCGGAAGCGGCGGCGGCAGCGCCGCCATCCTACTGCCGCTCACGCTCCGCTCCCCCGCCCGCCGCGCTCACCGTGCCGCTGCCGCCGCCGCCGCCGGGCCTGCCGCCGCCATTTTGTGAGGTGTTTACCAGCGCGCTCTCGCGAGAGCTCCGCGGGGACGCATGCGCGGGGACGGGAGGGGGGGAGGGGGGAGTCGCAGCGGGGCCCGGGCCCGCCGGGGAGGGGATGCGGAGGGGCCGCTGCCGCCGTCTGGGGAGGCTTGTTTGAGGAACAGTTTATTCCGGTGTGGTTGGGTGGGGGTCCCCCTCCTGCGAGGTGGATGTGACCGGCGGGGAGGGGCAGGCAGCGCCTGAGGCGGGTGCGAGGGGCAGACCAGGGCAGACCTGTCCGAGGGCTTCCCGCTGCTCCAGCTTCCTGACAGCCCGTGCTGAAAATAAACGCATTTGTTACTAGCAACAGCTAATAAGTACTTTTATACTGCACGATTGAAGCGAATGGCTTTCGGGGCCAGGTAAGAGGAGGACAGGGGCAGGCAAAAACCACTTTTGTGGTTCCCCCCCCTCAACTGCCCCCCACCTTCGACCCCCTTCCCCTACCTGAGAATGCAGGGCTGCAGCAACAGAACTGGAACAAAGTGGCGACCCGAGGGAGCTCCATCGTAAAAAGCAGTGGATAATGATCTCAAGCATCACTATCTTCCTCCCTGGGTACCTCAGCAGAGCACGCGGCCATAAAGGCCGGGTGCAGTTTTGCTATATTAAACATCTGGAATTTCTGTTCTGGCTTTGGTTTGTTTTCTGAGGGCTCTAATCAGCATTTCACAGGATATCACTTAGAATTACATTTTTTACCAACAGATTTGTACCCAGTCTTTTACTGGATGTGGATGAGCACTCAATTATTCTCTGCAAAACCTACTCATAAAAGCTTCACGGGGGGACAGCGCTGTTAGAACTCCAGGTTCTAACATCACCAGTCCAGAGCTATAGGGGAGGAGCAACAGATATCCACTTCGTACTCATGGCAGCCTTATTCAGCAACACAATGCAACTGCTGTGCATCCTCCAGTGGGGAATTCAGGCAGCGAGCCAGTGTCCTAACCCGTTGTCACCGTCAGGTGACAGTGTATGATGCCAGATGACTTCTGCTAAGTACATATGCATAAACATATTTATATAAATAAAAGCATCAACATCATACAGCATCAAAAGTTTTTATTATTATTATCTTAAGAAACTAATCAAAACAGTTTACATCAAAAATTTTTTTTTTTCTTCAGCAAATGTGTTTTTACATTCTTTATTCAGTTCTCCAGACAGATCATTCACACTTGGAATAAGAAAGCGTACAAACTTATCTCCCAAGTTCCTTTACAGCTCTTCTTCAGTCATTTAAACCACCTCTGAGCACAACAGTACCGTGCCCTACACCTTCATTTTGAGGAGTTCCTTAAATAACATCATTCAAAAGCAACAACATTTGCACTAAAAACATACAAATGTCTGCTGTTAGAAGACAGAAAAATTATGCAAAACTAGGTAGTAACACAGTTGACTGGGACTGTCTTTTTGATCAGCATGAAATTTTGGGCACCCATGTCTGAACAAATTTGGAGAACTCTCACATTCTGTCAAACTTTCGAAGTCACCATCATGTAGCACCATGCAAGAGACAGTCGTTTACTATCAGAAATAAAACTATACCTGCTCCTGCACAGTTACCTCGAAGAGAAGGTGAACAGAGATTAACCCCAAACAGATCAGCTCTTTGTCATAGAGGGAAGCAGCAGAGGAGCTATTTAATGCAGGGGTACACAGAGGATCCATACTTCTGATGTTTAGGTTACATGTAGCTTATCTAGTGAGGTATGGGTAAGTCACAGTAAGTCCACTGAGGTTCAGTGAACATTTCTGCAGCACTCTGATCAGAACACAGTACTTGTTACGCAGGACAACTGGGTACTCCTATTTCACTTCACGTGTTAAAGCCTCCTTGCGTATAATTCTACAAAAATACATTGAACACCATGCCCAGATCCGTTCAGGCAGGCACTCAGCCAACATGCCCTGTGGAGAGACACAGGGAGACATGAGAAAGACGATAGGAAAGGACAGAACTAAGATATATTCCATTAAAGTAAACAAAGAATTTCTCAAATTATCACTAAACCAAAGCAAAAATCTGCTTGAACATCAGCAACTAAGCCTTTCATTCAAACCCCTGGCAGTAAACATATTTAACCATTTTGGAAGTAGTGCCAACGGGTGAACAGTTAAGTTCTGCAAATAAATCCTGAATTGGTTTGTTCAAACTCACAACAGCGATACTGTCCACTTCTTTTAACTGCTACATCTCGCCAGAATCCTTCCCATGTCTTTTATTCCTTTTGGACTAACCCCCACTTCTTCAATTCCTTCTACTCAACCTAAAGCCACTAAGTAGGACACGTGAGATGTAGCTGATGTTCATGAAATTACTTCAGAGCCCACAGTCTGCCCCCCAAATGAAAACCTAACATATGGATCCAGGTTGCTTAGAATAAAAATGTGGGCTTTTTTTTTTTCTACTATGATTCCATCCTCCTCGCCCGCTCTTCCCCTGAGCGGAATACACTCGATACATTAACTTAAAAGAGCTACTCCTGTTTATAGAAGACAGCAAAGTGCTCACCCAGTCAGCAACACCCCAAGTGAAATCAGGTACTCTGTGCCTCTGAATAAAAAGTTGTCTCTTCCCCACTTGCGCTGCACATTTCAAGTGGGAATTGGATTCTCATTCTAAAAATAAGCACGCCTGAACATAATTTTCTAAAGCAGAATTAGTGGGAAAATATTGCTCGATACCTTCAATTCCTACAATATCTATTGCATTTTTTCAGGATATGAGCATAGTTTGCATTTGGACTCCTACGAAAGTAAATGGCTTGTTTGCTTCTATTGACAAACACAAAATAGTTTGAGTTCTATTACCTGTATCGCATGCTTCCAGTAACCAGTAGTCTTTATGGATAATCCCAGGGTAGAAATGGCATTACTTGCATATTCTTCAGCAGAAGGAAAAAGGAGAGGTGTGTTTGATGCAGTGCTGCTGCATGCTAACATTTTTGTAGTGATGGCGAAGGGGATTAAACTCTGAACAAAAATTCCTTTTGAGGCATACTCATAATGTAGCGCTCTACTGAAGTAGTCCAAGTAGGCCTAGAAAGACAAAAGCAGAAAGAGGCATCTTTCTTTCTTTTCTTTAAAACCAGTCAAATCTTATGGCAGGGATTTATTAAAATTTCACAAAAGTTGTAGAATATTTTATGGATCAGCTGAAAAAAATAAGACCTCGAATAAATAATCTAAAACCACACGTTTCTAAAGCACGACCAGCATGTCTATTTGTCATTATTTGTTTGCTAAAAGCCTGAAACACTGCAGTAACTTGCAGGACAAAGCTACCACTTAACTCTCCAATGTGAATTTAGCAAATCTTCTGCTTAAAAACAACACAGAAACCTTTATTTCATCTAAACCAAACCCCTTGTTTAGTCTGGGGGCATTGCAGAGGTCACTCCAAAGCTAAATATACATACTGCTGTGAAAAGGACAAAACCACCACCACCACACATCCTCGGGACACAAAGAAGCTCAGGGTGCTGGAGCAGCTTGTTCCCTGTGCAATGTAACTGTGTGCTACTTCTCTGTGCAATGTAAGTGTGCAGAGGCCAGGCTGTAAATGGGATCAGTGGTCTAAGGTTTGGATTAATGGTGGCAGCTAAAGGAAGAAACTTTGGTACGCCTGGTTTTCTTTTTCTTCAAGCCTTTTAATTGGCTTAGTTCCAAGTGCAGTTCTACAGACTCTTAGCCTAATGAAGGGGGGAGATACTCTGAGCAGAAACAGGCAGCTTAAGCCCCTTTCCACGATGAAGAAAATCTGCATGGAATTTTACACTTTGGTGTAATAAAAGCTGGTTTTGCTCGAGGCAAAAGAAGAGCTATCCCAGGAGCAAGGCTGTGCAGGAGTTAAGCTACAGCAGCTGGGGGCAATGTCCACTTGGGTTTAGACACCAGATCGAGGCAAGTTCCTTCGACAATCCCAGTTGTTTTTATGGATTCAGTACCAAGTCATCCAGTGTAAATCCATATCCCCACGCACTTTCATGCTTCCAGCATCACCCAGCTGCTCCACCCTATTCATTATTGACTGGATCTCCTCAGGAAGAATTACAGGGGGAAAAATTCTTTCCACACCTCCCCAGCTATGGTACAGACCATGGTGTGAGAAGCCTTCTGCCCCTTGGTGCTAGCTGAAGCAGTGGCTTGATTTGGCCATAGCCCTTCTTACGGTGGTTGCTTGAGCATGAGTATGGCCCCTCTTGCTACCCAATACTAGTGTGTAAGCAGCTTTAGGTATGTCTGCACAAGAGAGAGATGAAATTCTTGACCCTTTCAATGGGTCACAGAACTGCCACTTTGTTTTGTGCGCCATTCCTCTGAGGAAGGTGGTATATTTCCTAGAACTACTGGTAGGCCATAGTTCATACATAATCCAAACAGCCCTGACTTTGGTTCAAAGCCCAGTACAGGTGAGGATAGAGAGTTTACTGCGTATTACATGTAATTTTCACCTCCGATATTTGAACAAATCCCTAGAAAACTTTCAAGTATATTTTGATATCCTTGCTGAACACGTTTACAAACAACCAACCTATAATTTACCTACGTTTCAGTGCATACCCTTAAACGTTATACCCCAACTTACTTTAGAGGCTCCATAGATTGTCAGCATTGGTGTCGGGTGACAAGAGACTAAAGAAGAAATATTCACAATTGCCCCTTTCTTCTTCTCTACCATGCCAGGCAGTACAATATGGGTCATCATGTTAGCAGAAGCAATATTTACGTTGACTATGTCCCACAGCACATCCTCCGACAGGTTGGTAAAATAGTCTGGGTAGCTATAAAACATTCCTACGTTATTCACTAAAATGCCAATTTCTCTGTCCTTCAGAGCCTCCTTAATGGCTGGGTAAGGCTCATGCCCTTTGCTGAAGTCAGCTACTACAATATCTGTTTCCACTTTATAGGTTTCAGATATGCTTCTAGAGACAGCCTCCAGCTTCTCTTTGTTTCGGCTGATTAAGATGACGTTGACACCACGCTTTGCCAGCTCTTCAGCGTACGCCTTCCCCACACCATCTGTGCTGCCTGTAACAGAGAATAAAACGACGTGTCAATCAGAGCAGCCCCAGCCTTCTCTTTTGCTAGTTCTTTCAATTATAGCTTCATTCCCATCTCTGAAGATCACGTGGCACTGAATACAGTGATCACAAAACCACAACAATAAAGGCAATGTTGCCACAGAATCAGAGAATTGTTTTGGTTGGAAAAGACCTTTAAGATCGTTGAGTCCAACCGTTAACCCAGCATTGCCCTGGCACCACTAAACCATGTCCCTCAGCACCACAGCTCCACAGCTTTGGAAGCCCTCCAGCAATGGGGACTCCACCAGTGCCCTGGGCAGCCTGGACCAGCCCTTGACAACCTTGGAGGAGAAACTGTTCCTCAGGTCCAACCTAAACCTCCCCTGGTGCAACTTGAGGCTGTTTCCTCTTGTCCTGTTGCTTGTTCCTTGGGAGCAGAGCCCGACCCCACCCGGCTCCAACCTCCTGCTAGGAAGTTGTCAAGAGCCAGAAGGTCTCCCCTGAGCCTCCTTTTTTCCAGGCTGAACAATCCCAGGTCCCTCAGCTGCTCCTCACCAGGCTTATGCTCTAGACCCTTCCCCAGCTTTGTTGCCTCTTTTTTGGACATGCTCCAGCCCCTCAAGGTCCTTCTTTGAGTGAGGGGCCCAAAACTGAACCCAGGATTCTAGATACAGCTGTTGGTTCCCCAGATCCTCCTTCCAGCCCTTCTTGTAGGCATGTGTCACATTTCATAGAATCATAGAATGCACTGTGTGTATATTGGTGTATCACACACCAGGTAAACAAACCCACTTTAGGGATAACAGAACCATAATGAAAGGTGAGGATGTCAGATGTACATGTCTTAAGCCTTGTTGAGGAACTTCAGCACCCATGAGAAGCCCGTAGCAAAACCAGGACCTTGTCTACATCTCCATCTATGCATCTATGTGTTCGGGCTGTGCCTTGGGATTCTTTCCCAGCAGAGAGTCCAAACACTGAGCTTGCCTGTACCCTGAATTGAATTTAAAGGCACTGAACAACTGCTCTTACTCAAGCAGATTAACTTGCAACCTCAGATAACACCACAACATAAAGCTCAGCCGGCAATCTAAGTTAGCAAGTTTTACAGGACTGGTCTTGTATGTTATATAAACATAATCACTAAATACAATATTGCTTCAGCCTCTTACCAGTGACCACAGCCCATTTTCCATACCGCTTGACAAGATTAATCTCGCCACCCAGCTTTGGAATTACATGCAACCTCAGCATGCTGTAAGTGTCTAATGCAAGGGAGATGCACTTTCGGACGGTGTACCACGCTCCAACTATAGCCAGGGCCTCTATGTAAAAGTTGCAGGAACGACTGATCTCTTGGTATAAGAGGTGGAAACGATCCACTGCAGCCATGGTGATCACAAGTCTGGGGAAAAAAGAACAGATACAGGAAATTACACTCACCTCTTGGGCCACGTGACCTTTTCAGATTGAATGGATAACCTCTGAGATTCGGCACAATATGGTCCGAGCACCATTTTCATGTGGGCAAGCCACAAGTCAGCCTGCTAAAATTTGTGTATCCCCTCCCACCATCCTCACTGGTTTAACTACTGTTTAGCCCTTGTTCAAAGCTTTAGCTACTAACCAGTTATAAAGCAATGACACCGATCGGTGATGCTGTAAATAACACAACTCCAGTCCAAGCAGATAAGGGAAGATCAACTTGTGAAGACTGATGTTGGAAGAATAACCTCCACCTCCAAAAAAGGCAAAGGGTAAGCAGCAGGTGAGAGCTGAGCACAGAAGAAACAACCCTCTCTTCCTAGTACAGAAACTCTCTTCCTAGTACAGAAAGCTACGAGTCAGAAGCACTTTTAGTGCTGGGCACTACCCCGTTCCCAGCAAATGCTCCACATCTCCCCTGTCCTCCGGCTATAAAAGCCCTGGAACCACGGGCCAGCACTGCGCACTAACGAGTGGCTCTCGGTGGAAAGCTTGCTATGCCTCACATAGCTTTTATCTGGTGAACATTTGTGTAAAACCAGCACAAAACCCAACGGGTGTCCCCTAAGCGGCATCCTGCCCACCACCGGAGCCGCCTGCCGCCCGCTTCAGCGCCCTCACCCACCTCCCTCCCCAGCCCAGCGAGGCCAAGCCGCAGGCCTCGCCCCTCCCCGGAGGGACGGCGGGCTCCCGGCAGGCTCAGCCGCAGCAAATAGCGGGCCCGGGCCGGCCCGTCGCTCAGCCCCGGCCCTGCTGAATCCAGCCCAAGCCCCCACCCCCCCGGTCCAGGCCAGGCTGTAACGGAGGGAAACCGCTCCCCGAGCCGCGGCCCAAGGGGAGAGCAGCGCTCGGAGCCGCGCCCCGCGGCCCATTACCGCCCGCAGCGCCTTACCCACGGAGCCAGGCCTTCTGCCGCTGCCACCGCGCTCCGCACCGAGACCGGCGGGGCGAGCGGCGCCGGGGCCGCCGACACCGATGCCGCCGACACCGATGCCGCCGCGCGAGGCCGCCGGGAGCGGCCGCGGGGCCTTGTGGGGCTGCGCGCGGCGTCGCCATGGTGACCGCGGCGGGGGCGGGAGCGCGGCTGCCCCGCGGCTCAGGGGTGTCCGGCCGCTGCGACCCGTCCCGACCTGTCCCGTCCCCCGCGGCTTGCATCTCCTGCTGCCTGAGAGGTACCGCCGTGGGGCCGGGAGCAGCCGCCTACCCCGCCCGCCGGGCCCCGTGTCCGAACGCCCGGCCCAGCCGGGTCAGGTAAAGGGAGCTCAGGTAAAGGTTTAACGGGAGCGCTCTAGGAGACGAGCCTGGCCTAGCGTGCTCCCGGGGTCCGGCACCGAACAGCGCAGGGACAGCAGCAGGCCTTGTCCGGAGGGTAGCCTGGCCTCGGGAACCCTCCGGTGCTGCAGCAGGGCGAGAGGCCGGCGCTGAGCAAGAGCCTCCTGGAACCAACACCGGCTCCGAGTCCTCAGCTCGACAGCTTCGAAGAGAAACAAGACTTGCTGTGGTCTTGGGAGGCCTCTTGGCCGTGGCCCTCTCTGCTCCGAGGGAGATCCACGGTGGGCAAGATTAAAGATAAACTCTCCCTGCTTCTTTTGGTGTCCTGGCAGTGACTACGCCCAGGTTGCCACCCAGGCTTCATAATTTACTCATACTGGTCTTCTTATCTGTAACAGGCTCTCCTGCTAAAACCTGTAGACATCTTGTGTGGCAAAGTTGGATGGTAAATCGGACGCTGTTTGTCTAAGTCACATAACTTACAATGCAATCACCAAATGAAGGCTCGGACAAGGGCCTTGGAGGGGAGGTTACTGCGCAAGAGCTGTCGGGGGAATCTCTGAACCACACCAGAAATGAAGCTACCCCAACAGAAAATGAAGGCAATTCTGGCAGCAGAGGTGAGCCTGCCTGGCTGGCCCTTAGGACTAACTTAGGGAACTTTAGTGAACAGCAAGCTTAGACATCAAATCTGTCATTCCTTATCTGGATGCAATATGAGTTCATTCTTTCTCCCAGCAAAGGCACTGAAAATCTTGTCATAAATGAAGCTTACTCAATTGCTATCTTCTTGTGTTTCTGTTTGGGTTGGTTTTTTTCCTTTTCCCCTTTTTTCTTTACTTTTCTTCTTGCTGGAAGGATACATTTTTCTGTGTTGTCATCACACAGCTAGCCTGACCTCTGAATGTTTTAATCACAATCGTATTTAAATGAGCTCTGTGCAATCATCTTGTTCACACTGTTTCTTTTTAAGTGCACAGACCACAAGTGCAACCAGAAGGTGTGGAGCAAGAATCTGAAGAGAATATTGAAAATGCACTTAATCAAAGTCAGTCTAAAGACAGCGTGAATGAACATAGCACTGGAGACACCTTCCAAAGAGTGCAGAAGGGTACCTTTGCCAAAGAGCTAAACTAACAAACCGTGCTGGAGATGACTCAGATAATGCCATTACTGTAGTCTGCTTACATGCAAAGCCAGCAGTCTTGTTAAACTCAAATTATTGCTAATTAAATATAATACATAGATGTCTAAGAGTGTAAGAACATTGCTGTCAGTGCTTTGTCACTGTACATTTAAGACTATCTGGCTTCCAGATTAAAAAAAAAAAAAAAAAAAAAAATTCAACAGTTTCTTTTGCTACTTATTTTACTACTTTGCCTTCTTAAAAAAAATGTTTCCTTGCATTAAAAAATGTCAGCAGAAATCTTGGTTAGAACAATTTTCTTGAAATTCATCATCAACTGCTCTTTATTATTTCTCTAAAGTAATTGGCAACATGACACTTTGTCCCCACCCATGCTGTTTAACTGCAACTTGTTTTCTTACTTACAAAGATGTTAAAACTCAAGAGAAAAGCATCAACTGGATGTCCAGGGCAGATCAACAGAGGGAACAAAAATCAGATGGTGCTAACAAATCAGTAACCAGCTCATTCAGTCAAAGGACAGAAGAAAAGAGGGGCTGCATAAGGTAATAATAATACATTGTGGATGGTTTTTATTTAAATCTTGGCATCAGTGAAGTCAACTGGAGTTTTCTGTGTGGTAAAAATCTCAGTGTTACAAACTGTAGCTCTACAAATACGACAACAAATGCAAAGTTCAATTTGTTAGTACGGAATTTAGAAGTAGAAAATAATTTTGGCTCATTTAACACTGAACTTTCGCAATATTTCTGCAAGTGAAGGATATGTACTGGAAGTTTTATTCTGGAATTTTCTTTTACAGAATCTAATCTTTCTAAGCAGGAAGACACAGATACTTTCTGCTTTGGAATGTTTTTGCTGGGTGTTTTCCTGGTGTTCCTAGCCTGTAGTGTTACTAAATTTTATCTAGCCCTGGACATCTTGCCTCCAAAACCAGTGTGCTGTTGTTCTTTGCAGAGTCCCTGCTAAGGACTGCCAACCCTGTGAGAGTTCCCATCCAGTGCTGTCTGGCCAGGGTCCCTGATAACAGCATAACCGATCCCATCAGCTGCTCTTCACTGCCATCCAATTCTGTTCTAACACTTTACAGACACCCCGTGTACTTACTCACTCCTTTGGGGTGTTGCTGTTCTGTTGACTGCACCTTTGGCCACTCTTGGCTGCCAGCCCAAGCGCTTTTCCCTCGTGGGCCTCTGCTGTTTCACACTGTAGCTCTCTGCCCTGTCCCTCTTGCTGAGTCCACACCCCTGCACCCTTCAGCTATAGGCCACAGCTTCCCTGAGGAGTTTTTTCTTGCTCCTCGCTCGCATGAATCCCCAAAGGAGCAGAGCTGAACATTAAGCAATTACAGTTGAAAGGGTATTATTCATTTTCTTACTGCAGCATTTCTAACCAGTCACAGCTGGGTATTAAAACTCTTGTTTCAGAGTTGGTATTTCATTAAAATGTTAGGTTGATAACTATTGATTTTTCTAGTCTGAAAAAAATGTGCACTGGCTATGCCACCAAAGGTCCTGCACCAAAGCAGCAAGGAATGGGGGAACCAGCATCTACTATAGAATCGTGCTCCTCTTGAAGATGGGCTCTCTAATTTCCTAACCACTTTCCCATATACTCTGTTTTTTAGCAGAAGAGTCTGATAACTCCCTTCAAAGAGATAGAAAGAGAAAGCCACCCTAAAAAAAGCCCTACTGCTTTTGTATTTGGAGTGTAGTCTGAAAGGTGTAGCTATTTCTCTTGCATGAAAGAACTATTAATTGTGTTGCATTGAAACCTGTTAAAACCCCAAAGAGTTCAGAATGTGCACTGAAATGCATTTTTTTTGTTTGCTTCTGCTTCCTGTGGTTATTTTAGAATGACAAAAAAGATTCTGCAAGACATCTGTAAACAGCAGAAATTATACTCGACCCCCTACTTAAACGATACACTTTACTTGCATTATAAAGGTGAGATGTGGATATGACTGTGTAGATTTATCATTCTAAGTAGCACTTTAGCAGAGAACCTAGTTTGTGGCTCACTGAAGTATCTAACAATTCATTTAAATTAGAAAGATAATTTAATTTTCTGTAATAAATTGTGACACAAAATGAGTCAATATGAAGGTAGAAAAGATTGTAGACCTGATTTACTTTGTGGAGTCATTCAAAAGATTAATAGGAATCAAGGGACACTTGTCTTTCCAAAACAGTAGCCTCTGAGAAATGCCTTAAGATATTGGTCTGAGTTGCATTCAGAGGAAGATATAGGTATGTCTTCTCAAAGGAGTTTGTACAAAGAAGCTGTTTTCTAGCTTTGGGGACTTTTTTTACTGACAAATAAAAATGGTCAAGAAGAAAACAAAGAGTAAACACTTGCTGCATGATCTCAAATGCTACCGAAAGAAAAAGAAGGTGCTAGAATGAACAGGGATCATCCCCTTGTGGTCTTTAAGGAAGTTTTTGCACAATATGGTCAGCTGGTTGAGGTTAGCATAAGAATTGTTTTAAATAAATAGAACATGCTAAATACACCTTCTACATTTGGCCTTGTTTGTATTTCTTTCTCAATATGTATTGAGCGTCTACAGAACTGCTTAAGATATAGGCCAAAATAGGTACCTGTCTGTTTTTTCCCCTTATGGGCTGCACCTTTAATTAATGATGGAAACGTTGGCAGCAGCGCGAGTACAAGCGTTCTCACAGCAGCACAGGTTTATTGAGATTTACTCTTCCCAAGACTTGTTTCCAGCCCATGCAAATTCATTTTAAACCATCTTTTTCTGCAGGATTTGACCGCCTGGAGAATCTGGAAGAGTATACTGGATTGAAGTGTTTGTGGCTGGAATGCAATGGCTTAACAAAGATTGAGAATTTGGAGGCTCTGACAGAGCTGCGTTGCCTTTACTTGCAAATCAATTTAATTAGCAAAATTGAAAACCTCGAACCCTTACAGAAGCTGAATTCCCTCAATATCAGTAACAACTACATTAAGACCATTGAGAATCTCTGTAAGAACTGTTGGTGCAACGTGATTCCTAAGCTTTGGCTGAGCTCAGCTATTATTAGTGGCACTAGTTTTAAGGGGTTTTCTATTCATGTTAAAGTTTTGCATAATATCCCATGCCAAAGTCCAACGGGCTTCTATTTAAGAGTCAAAGCCCTGTGTTTCTCAAGTCAAATAGATGAGAAAAGACATGACAATTAAGTAGTTTTTCCTCACTTCTTAATACCATTGCAGCACTTCTCTGTGTTGCAGACAGGCTGACAATCCAGTTTGCACCATTTTCTTTCCAGTTAAGATGTGCTTTGGCAGTTGCAGACATGATTACCACATCTTCTATGTCTCTTAAAGAAGTTAGTCCATCTTCAGCAGAAAATTAATTCCTCTACATTATCATTTGTGTACATTGGGAGTAATTTGAGACACCAGCACTTGTTTTTGTGTAACTGATTAGTTAGAAACATGAATTAAAAACATCCACCAGCCTAAACCCAGACAGCTATTTTTCCCATGGTGAGGAAAGCAGCTATGGTGGCCTAGCCAAAAAAGTGCATATAACAGAGTAATAAAATTGAAAATAAAAGCTCCCAGTTCTATATAAATAATTGTTTTGACAACGGTGTTTTCTCCTTGCTCCAGAAAACCTCCTGTGATGCAAACACTCTTACCTTTCCTTTCGTTCTGCTGCTCTTGTCCAACAGCTTGTCTGAAACTCCTGCAGACTCTGCAGATTGCTCACAATAAGTTGCAAACAGTGGAAGACATACAGCACTTGCAGGAATGCCCAAGTATTTCTGTTCTTGATCTTTCCCACAACAATCTAAGTGATCCAAGTATTATAACCATCCTGGAGACCATGCCGAATTTGGTAAGCTGAATACAGCTGAGGGTTTGTATCATCTACTATAGCCCATTAAATATTTGTGATTTTTTTTTGGGTAGTCCAGTGCACAGTAGGACATGGTCTGAAAGAAATGGTATTAAACTTTGGATGTTTTCTTCATTTCTTGGCTTTGAAATTTTTAAGTGCACATCCAGCTTGGCATTCTTTTTTGCTACTCAACTTTGAAAATCGTTTCGTTTTCTTCTCTAGCATGTGCTGAATTTGATGGGAAACCAAGTGATAAAGAAAATTGCAAATTACAGAAAGACACTTACTGTTCAGCTAAAACTACTAACCTATCTGGATGACAGACCCATTTTCCCAAAGGACAGGTAAGAAACAGAGCCATCTCCTTTACACAGCTAAAGCTCACTCATCCATTTTTTGTCAATACTGTCATGGAAGGGAAGGAAGACTGTCTGGTGTGATTTAATGAGAGTTGGGTAACTTTGAGTACAAGAACATTATACTGTGAAATTCTATATCTAGCATACATTAGAAAAAAAATTCCGTGTTTTTTTCCTCAAGAAAATTACTTTGTGAACAGAACTGGTTTATACCAAGTCTATGGATCAAAGGCAAAGCCTAATTTCAAGAGAAACTGAGCAGGTATCTGGAAAAGTAGAGCCAAGACCAGCACTCCTGGCAGATTGCTGGTGATGCAATGATGCAATGATGTTTCTTTTGTTGCAGTTCCACATACAAGATAAGCTATACGTGCATGCCTGTTGCATAAGGGATTGTCACTGCTATATGTATTTTTTTCTCTTGCAAGCTATTTTGAATTTCTCATTATAAGAATAGGCTTTTATACCTATATTGCAGTGAGCTTTTGTGGTTTTATTAGAGCCTGTGCAGAAGCCTGGGCTGTTGGAGGGCGTGAAGCTGAGAAAGCAGAAAGAGAAAAATGGGAAACCAGAGAGAGAAAAAAAATCCAAGATAGCATCGATGCTTTAGCAGCAATCAGGCAAAAAGCAGAAGAAAAGAAAAGACAGAAGTATATGGAAGAAAGAGATGCAAGTGCAGAAGGGGGAAGTGAAGATGCAACGGACATCCCAGAAGGTTTGTGGTTCCCATTTTGGAAATGTTTGTGTCTGCTTCAGATGGAATGTTTAAAATAAGTGAATGGTTCCTAAATATTGAGAAGCAGGCTGATGCAATTTTGGGAATATATTTATATATCTTCTTTTCCAGTACTAAATACTTTTTAAATCTTGATGCATCTTACATGCTACAGGATGAACAGGGCTGAAGCCGAAAAAAAGAAGGCAATATTACAGTGCAGAGAAGTGTTTATTGATCTGATATAGTTTGGGCTTTCTCAGGCTCTGGAATTAAACATCGTTGACAAAACTTTTTCTGCAAGCAGGTAGATTCCATAACGGAGATGGTAACTTCAGCATTTGGCACTGATCCATCAAAATGCTCAAGCATGTACTTAAATTTGTAGTCACTTGTGAGTCTTTTCAAAGCTACCTATAGATACCAAAACATTATTTACTGTAGTGTTTTCTCTAGACAAGCTTTTTTTCTGGGGAACTGTATTTGCTGGGGAATTGAGGTGGGAAAACCCACAACATTGCTGTGATCTTGGGAGGACTACTGATCCATGAATAGCTGCGCAAATAAAGTGGGAGCTTTTGATTCTTATTTTCAGCCAAATTATTAAGACCATGTACTAAAGTTTGGATTAGAATGAGTAATGGTTGATTAATTCAGCAGTTTTAACAAACTTGTTTCTTATATAGGAACACCTGCAAATTCAGATGACTATGATGGAAATTCTAATACATCAGAGCCTTCAAATGTATCAGAAGAGCAAGAAACACAAGAGAACACTGAGAAATTTAGAAAGGAAAGTTTTGATGCTCATGATGAAGTGATAACACTTCTATCAAATAGGGGAGATAACACAGATTTCACATCTGGAAATATTCCTACTAGAATCCAGGAGGATGCACAAGAATCAGACTCTTACAAGCTCTCCAGCTTCAACAAGAGGACAGACGGTAATGTACACAGTAAAGAATCAAACCGAACCGAGGATGCAGAGATGGTGAGGCAAACTCTCTCAGTGTAGCACTGCCTCTGCCTCTCTAACATCCCATTAGCTTTCCCCAGCAACTAGTTGAAAATCAAGTAATACTGGATAAAATATTCATTTAATATTTAATGACTGTTGTTTATTCTTCAGATCTACCAAGACAGAAGGCAGGTACTGAAAAGGCCACACTTCCTGAACCGGATGAGTGTGCTGAAACTGAATCAATCAAACTGGAGACACTGGGGAGAATTTATCTTGATGTATGTATTAGATCCAGGGTTTGAGAAGTTCAGATTTGGGTATTGTCTGCTCACAAATTAATTCTTGTAACATACTGGCTAATAAAACTATATAGGCAGGTTTCTAAGAAAGGTCTGCTACTAAGAAAATGGGAGGGAGGAAGGGAGGGAGAAAAGAAAGAGGACACTCCAAATGTGAAGTCGTAGTGGTATTCATTCTCCTTTGGCCATAAATCACCTGAATTTGGCCTCTGTCTCTGTGATTTACCTGGAGACATTAAGGAGAGGTCTCATTTAGTAAACAGGAATCATCACAAGAATTATCTAGTGGATACATGTGTCCTCTGAGGCAAAGGTCAAATGAAATAAGCACTTGAAAGTGTAAACTACTGCAGGAAAAGCATAAGGAAGATATAGACACCCATTCATGTTAAATGTTAGCTAGCTATGTTAGACATTATAAATTAATTCTCAAACTATAACTTTCAGGAACATTTCCAAGAAAAGCAGAGAATGTGCGTTATTCAAGTATATACTAAGCAACTGACATTTCTAAGATGTTTTTCTATTATTGAAGACTCTTATCTGATGATGCAAACATTTCAACATGTTTAAGCATGAGGACAGGGACACTACTGGAAAACACAGTCTCTCTTCAAAGAAGGACTATTCAATATGCTCTAATTATGAGGCTGTTGCTAAACTGACAGATTATGACATAACCAGCAACAACAAACTTCTGAGTTTATGATTTTCCAGAGCACTTAATCTACTCACTGATCCCTTGTAGTGGTATTATTAACTAAATTCTTGCTGGAACATTTCAGAAAAGTCTCTTCTATCTTTTCTGTGCTTTTAATTTACCAGGAAAAAAATCCACCCTGTTATCAAAGGGTTAACCATATCTCTTTAATAACAGGTTTAACAAGTGTCACAGAGAGAACTGGCAGCAACTCAAAGTATATACAATATTATTCTTATAAGGAGATCTTGCAGGATCTGAAAGAAAAGCTTCAAATAATTAGGGATACTGTAGGTACCCACAGCGTGAAGATCTCATAGGTTCAGTGTTTGGTTTTTCTTGGTGCTACACAGCACCATAACAAGCTCCTTTGCACAAACTTTACTGGGGTATAAAAGAAACTCTTCAGCCTATGGGCATGAGGTTTCTTTTGACACATGGAGCATGTGACTATTCTAATTCTACAGAAGAAAAACCAAACCCAAACCACACAAGAATACATGTTCCAGTGTTCTAGTCATTCTCCAGCTGACATTTAGTAATGGAAAGAGCTTCTCACAACAACCTCCAATACTTACCCTACTGCAGCTTTTCCAGAGAGACTTAGCACTGACATAGCAGGGAATGGCTGTGGAGGTGCAAATGGTGAGAAGATCTGGAGCAGCGCTGCTGTCTTTACTGATATCCTGCAGTCAGTACATGGCTTCAGTGGGGAAATAAGGAGAAGAGTGGAGGAGGATGAGTAATGCAGGGGTTATGACATCCCTCCATCAAGCAGAAACAAGCTCTTATTTCTGCACATGCCTGGGCCGTGGTTGAACTACATTCTGTGTACCTAAAGTTGAGATTAAGCATAGTAGACAATAGCATTCGGCCTGACACTGAAGTTATTGCCTTCCCTTCTGCTCTTCCTGGCAACAGATAAGTTTTTCTTTTCCCACGTGTGCTTAACAGAGAAAACTGTCACCTGAGGGAGGATAACAGAGCTGTATTTCAAAGTGTGGCCTCTTACCCTGAAATGCCCTGCTTTGAAGAAGATTCCCAATGAGATAGAGATGTAGGATTTTATTGGTTACAGTGGCTTTTCCCACTGATTCATGATCTTGTGATTGTCTTCAGGAACTGCCAGATTTAGAAGATATAAGTGAAAGTGAATTTCCCCCAGACGAGGAAATCTTTGTTCAAAAGGTAAGAGTCTTGTTAATCCCAGTGATGAAGCTTCCCTAAACATGTTTACAAATGTTTTGCAAAATAAGGATACCCTAAGTTGTGAACTGCTGTTTTGGGACATACAACCAGTTACTCATTTAAACACTAATGTGGATCTTCTCTATCCACCTGTTCCACCCAGTTCCAACCCCCCTGGCATGGACATAGACACCTCCCACTAGACCAGGTTGCTCAAAAACCCATCCAACCTGGTCTTGAACACTTCCAGTGATGGAGCATCCACAACCTCTCTGGCAACCTGTGACAGCATCTCGCTACCCTCAGAGCAAAGAACATCTTCCTAATTTCTAATCTAAGTCTTCCCTCTTCCAGTTTGCAGCCATCACCCCTCGTCCTATCACTACAAGCCCTTTTAAAAAGTCCCTCCCCAGTTTCCTTCTATAAAATCAGAATAAAATCTCTGAATTCTTCTAGAAAAAAATAAATCAGACATTTCAACTGAAAACACAGAGAGGTTGAAACCCCTCTGCTCCACTGCAGGCTAGTCAGATAGGAGGCTATTCATACCTACATGAGCCCTGTGCTGCACTCAAACTGATCTGATAGGCAAAATCCTAGAAACAGCAACAGAAGAGAGAAGAGAAAAGAAAAGAAAACCAGCAAAGATTAAAAGCACAGCTTTGGTTCTCCAGCTGATGCTGACTCCCACTTGCCTTGGTCATACTGGACATGTTTCTACAAGTCCCTCCCACAGTGTAAGGCATGGGATTCATTTGCTAGTTTGGTCACAGACTGATAATAGTGTTGCAAAATGTCTTGGCCAACAAAGCCTCCAATTAAAAGAAGATAAGGAAACAAAGGGGATGTTTGAAGGGGTAGGTGCTGGCAGCTCTTGCTCTGAAGCCATTCAGTTCTTAACTGAAGCCAGATGAAGATGTTAGTCAGATCTCTCTGGAGGTAATCAAACTGAGCCCACTCCTTGCTGCATTGCTGAAATAGCTTATTTTAACCAGCTGTCAATGGTTCATGGTCAGCTCATCGCTAATGCCTGAGAAGGAGCTAACCCAAGACTCATCCACAAAGCAGCACAGCTAGGATGAAGCACATCTTCCATACTTTTGGGAGAAGAGCACATCAAAGCTGTCATTATGTGTATCCAAGTGATATTTACCCATCTTTTAGCTTTTGCATCCAGAATAATACCTTTTAAATTACATTTTCTACCTTTACAGCAGGACTATCACCCAAAGATTGAAATCATTTCTGATGTGACAAATGACAGCGATTCTGCCTTAGTGGAAAATGATAAAAGCACACTTGAGAGTTCAGCAGGAGAAGTTCTGACAGCGATTTTTTCAAATGTGTGTAAGATACACAAAGAGCATGAAAAGGAGCACTTAAGACCCTTTGTTGAAAGCTGCTTTACAGAGCCTGCTAATTCGGAAAGTCACCTAGAGACCAAACATAGGCAAGCGATCCCCTCAAAACCCTTGATACGAGAGGTCATCCCTGAGCCTCAGAATCACCTACTGTCACCAGTCTGCAATCAGCCAGATGACCGAAGCTCATGGGAAGAGGACACCAAAATTACAGTTACTTGCCCTGGTGAGTTTACAGAGATCACGGAGTAAAAGGTGGGTGGCACATACACACCAAAAGTAACTATTTGTTCAGTTCTTGTTGAAAAAATGTTATAGGATTTCCTAATACACTAGTAGTTAAAATGTCATTTTCTACACAGAATTTCTTGCTGAGTTTTATTTGAATAGTTTTTAAAGATTGGGCTCTACATTTCTTTTTCCAGTATTAAAGACCACCAGTGAATTTCATTTGCCTTTTGCCTTCATGCTTTTAACAGGGAATGGCAGTGATGGAGAAGGACAGCACCTAGCTGGGGGGGAAGGATGGCCTCACAGAGCACAGTGTGACAAGGACAGTGAGAGTGGATTAGATTAATCACTTTGAAAAAAACCCAAACAGACCAAATCCAGAGCTCAGTGCTTGGCTGGCTGCACGTGGTTATTACCAACACACAAAGCTCAGAAACAGGACCGTTAGTTCCAGACAACTTAGCGCTTACTGTGGTACAAAACCCACTGCCTTCAACAGGAGGTCTTGGTGCTTCAAGTCAGTCAGAGGCTGCTGCAGCCTCCAGCACCTCACCTTCAGGGTGAGCACCTTGACTTCTGGTTGTGTCAGTGTGAAAAAAAGCCCCAAATCCTCTGTAAGCTGCAGGCAGCAAGTGCCTTGGGTTCCCACTGCTGGAGATCCCTTAGCTGCAAGCTCTCCAGGGCAGCTGGCAGCATTCACTACTCTGAAAGTGAGGGCACTACTGTTTTAAGGTTCAATTCCACTGATTTCTGTCGTTTTTTATCTTGCATCCTTCTAGAAATTACTTAGTTAAATGTTTCTATCTTAGGGTTTTGTTACATACATAGTTGCAATGCACAAAATACCATGTTTCTGTCATTTAAACTAAATAAAGGTTCTACTTCTAACCACGTGTATTTTAACCTGTGTCATCTCCTTACCAGGGTATGTCATACCAGCTGGACCTCAAAGACATGTGGAGTTTGCTTCTCACCACAGTATCTTACAGGTCTAATAGTCATAGACATGATGATTGTTTATGCAAAGACAGATGCAGAAATAGCATCCATGCACAGAAAATCTGAGTCTGGCTTTGCCTCTTAGGGCAAGCTGTGACAAAGCACTTACTTCTATCTGCCAATCTCCTTGTGAGATGTCAGGTTATTTGTTCTCCCCCCACCCCCCCTTTTTTTTTTATTCCTTCTCCCTCTTCTGAGCTAGAGAGTAAAATTCAAGTAAGTGGAGATGTCTGGGAGCAGTGCTTCCTCTTCCTCTGTGATATCACAAACAATTGCAACATTGGGAATAAGAGAGGCTTTAAGTGATGTCACTTAAGCCATCCCCAAGTCTAGCTGAATGCCAGATTCCTTTTTTCTAGAAATCTCTATTAATTTTTAATAAATAGAACTGAATAGGTCTTGTAGAGGTGCACATTCAAAGAAAAAAAAAGTATTAGCATGAGCTTGTTGAAAAGATATTGTCAGTTTGGTGGGCTTAGGTGCCATCTGGTGGTAAGAGAACTGGCCTTAAACATAAAATACTCTTAAAAGCCCTCAGGGAAGACAACACAATTGCTTTAAACTTCAGCCATTTTCCACCGGAATGTTTATAAACAAAAGATTTTTAAAAGTAATTCCAAGAGTGAAGTTTGAGCTCTATTATCACTGAAACCAAGAGGGGGAAAAAAAAAAAGATAAGAAAATGGAAATAATGAAGAGCTGTAGATTCTTTTACTCTGATCCTGATTTCACCAGACACATCAGATATTTAGAATTACTTTTTTTCTTCCACCCTGAGCGGCATTTTCATGTGAAGAATTGAACTATGTGCACTTTGTCACATTTTACATCTTAGAGCTCTCCAGCTCCTGTTTTTTCACACAGATGATCACAACCCATCAGCAGGCCCTATGTTATCTCACAGGGAATCTCCAGAGTTCCTGGAAGCTGTTTTCACTTACACAGGAGGACTTGGAAGGAGGGAAGGAGTAAGAGGCAGGCGAAAGTAGTGAGAGAAATGCCAGAGCAGGACTAAATGAGAAAAAGGAAACATATTTAATTAGTGTTTTCTGTAAAACTTTACAAATGTACAGCATAGTGCAAAAAACGCAGGCTCAGCACATCACCTTCAAGTAAAATTAACAATGTAAAAAGCCAAGGAACACAAGCTTGCTTCTTCACAGGAGTGGCACGCCAGTGCTGTTCCTGGAGGTTCCTCTCTCACCACCAAGGTCCAATCTCATGTTTATAGTAGAGCAAAAAGCCTAAAGAAAAACCCAAGAACCATTCTGAGGGGCTACTTGCAGTGAGTGCAGCCTGTCACTTGGCATGATAAAAAGTGCTGCAGCCCGAGATGGTGCCAGGCACCCTTGTTGGTTGAGCTGCACCTTTGCCTATTTGCAAGTAGCTCACCTAAGACAGTTCATTTCTCAACCCCAAGTAGACAATCCAGTAAGACACCAAAGCGTAACCTCAAGCATGTGACAGGCTTCATGAAAATGTGTGAAAGCTGCTCACAAGCTTGAACACGTGCTTAAATACCTTATTGGATCAATACATTCAGTGTTAACATCAAGGCAGTCTAGAGGGTGAAGGTTCAGAGAAGGATGTAAACCTTGAACGGGGATAACATACTCTGTAAGGTGATAGGAGACACCTGACAGTTTTCAGTTACCTATGGGGAAAAAAAATGAACAAAGTGCAATTCAATGACTTTCCGTTGCTGGAAATGACAAAATACAATGGCCGATGGGCTGATCTAGGTGAACTTTCCAAGCACAGACCTGTCCAAAAGGAAAACCTTGTCCACGATACACTCAAGCACATCATCTAAATACCAGGCCAGTGGGGGCTGCCAGAATTTTCCCTTAGTCATGAACATAAAAACAGTGGCTGGAATTAATGTGGAAGCTCTGACAACCTTGCTCCTGCAAAGGTGGTGACAGAGCTCCCAGCACACAGTAGTTAGCTCAAAAGTGAATGTTGCTGAACTAACACATCTGTTCAAACACTGATAAATGGATGGAGGAAAGGGCTGTGACAGGAAGGTCCATTTAAACCATGCTCACCTTATTAAGCAGAATTTGAAGCTGCAGACATCTGATTAACTACATTTTGGGGTGGATGGTGCTTGACCATTCGAGATGCTCAGAAATACGGTTTAGAACCAGAAATTGTCATGGCAATTGTCACGGTAGAGCATTTCTTCAACTGACACTGGCACAGCTTATACCTCCCTGTCTAAGCCCTTAGGAGGCCTGAGTTTGTTGGATTTCCTGGGTCTGTCTCATTGCATTTGGGGAGCTTTCCTAAGGAAAAGCAACTCAGAGGATACCAAGATAAATAATACGTTCTCATTAGAACTACAGCATAAAAAACAAAGCTCTGCTTTGTTGATAAATTCAGTTGTCAGAAACCACATGGAAGAGGAAGATTAATTCAACCTTTGGAGGCTTGTCTCAGGTGCACGAAGGACAGAAGAAAAGTAGTGGGACATGGTGGACTAACCCTCTGCCTCTCTCCTACGCTGAGCAGCTGAGAGTCCTTCTAAAAAGGGGATTCAATCAAAGTGGTTCATCAGATTGTATACATCAAATAAACCAACAGGCACATCTTCAGGGGAAATAGAACAAGTCAAGGCCAAGGAAATAAAAAAAATCATTGGACTGTACATGGAATACTTAGCCAGCACCAAAACCCAGAGCGTGCTCCCTCAGTCCTCTTTGCACATGGAAAATTGTGTGTGCAGAAGAGTCAATCCCTTTATTTATTTAATTATTTAAAATTATGGGGTGCCCTGCCTTTATGCTAGAGAAAATATAGCTGGGGAAAAAAAAATAATCCCAAACAACAAACCCTGTCAACTAACTCAAGCATGGGATATTCCTGGGGCTGTGATGGTCTATAGCTCCCCTAGGAGCCAGGGACATATTCTTGGAGTGGTCACTCAGAAAATGATCTTCTGCATATTCCAAGAGATCTTCATTTCCCTACTCACCTTAGGAGGATGAAGGAGAGGCACAAATATATCCCATCAAAGCCAGGAAATGGATAAAAGAATATTTTTAGAGCATTGGACTGGCATATAGAACTATTTTCCTATTTAAAAAAACAGCATCCAGAAGGGTCAGGCATCTTAGCTAATTTGTGCTGCCCCAATAAAATCCAACAGCTTGCTGTTGCAGGTACTAGTCAGGATCACTTTATTTTATGAAGTTCCTAATATGCTTTGAAGCTACTCTTCTCTTAAATTATATTAGAAGGCTTGAACTTTCTAAAAGTGTTTCCAAGAAAATAAAAAAAAAAAGATCCTGCCAAGTTCCACTCCCCATAGGAGCAAGGGCCAGAAGCAGGATTTTGTTTTAAAATTGTTATCCTGGGCAAACACTGAAATCCAGGCACGGGGAGGGTCATGCAACAGCTACTGGCAGTTTCCATCTACTCAAAAAGAAAGGGCACAAAAAGAAACTCTCTTGTGGGTTTCTGAGTCACTTGCGTTTCTTTACATTCAAACCTGTGGATGCTTGGGTGGGTGGGAGGGAGATGATGTTTCCTGGAAGGTAAATCACTGGTTGCTGTTGGTTGAAGAGCTCAGGTTTAATGGGATATCCCCTTGGACATCCACAGAGGACAGGTAGGAAGCCATATTGTCAGATGGAACATAAAGCGATGAGTTTTCAGGCAAGCTGATGAGGTCATTTCCAAAGATTGACTGACGATCAATAAGGAACTGCTGGGTGCTTTCAAGAATGACATCTTTCCCTAGGAATGCAAACGGACAACAGAAATCTCAGTTCCTGGAAGGCAAGTTACCAGACTTTACATATGTAGAATTGAACAGTGGCAAATCCCCACTGCAACATGAGGTGAGGGGTCTCACTCCAGACAAAAAATTCTTGGAAACCCTTGAGTCAAACTTGGACTCACTCAAAAGCCCATTAAAATCACCAGTAATCTCTGCGGGTTGCCAAGCTGGCTTCTGCCTGAACGCTGAGATGCCTCACAAGAAGTGAAAGAGGCTCACAACATCTTCTCTTTCAGGTTTATCACAGCTGAATACACATGAAAATAAAAATAGAATCACTGTGCTAAGACCAGGAAAACAGTTCTGGATTCATATCTAAGGTCAATGACTTGCTTTATCAGAGTCAGTGAGCGTGAGAAGATCAGCTGGACAGTTTCCATGAGGTCTGGACAAGCTGAACCTCTGGCTGCCATTAGCTATAGGGTCACCACTTCTACAGCAGGAGCCAGAGGAAACACAGGACCCATAAAACTATCACCTGTACCCACTTAGAACACCACATTGCTCTCAAGTGGAGATGAATTAGTAGAGAAAACAGTGAAGACACCGATAGATACGTTGCGGTCCCAAGCAGAAACAGAGATAGTTCATTTATATTTAAACCTTAGTTTATCCCCAACACTTTTCCTACTGCTCAGAAACTGGTTGTTGAGAAAACATTGCTGACTGACAATCACCAAAGTAAAATAACCATCGTGGTTTGTTCCCCCCAGGTGGCAAATGGTCAGTGCTGGACCTTGCATCTTGCCACTGACAGGTTTAACACCTCAGTTCCACCCCTTCCAGAGGCTGCAAGAGCTGCCAGTGCTCCTACCTGGGCAGGCGTTGTTAAACGGTGGGTTGAACGCTTTGGAGGACAGCTCAGTTGCATTCTTCTCCAGATCCACTGCGAGCCGCTGCATCTTGGTGCAAAAATATAAACTACAATGTACAATTATACAAAGACAGGGGAGCTTGTTAGAACTAGGCCATTTCTGAAAAACCAGTGCTTCATCAGTGCTGCACAACATCCACCAGTAATGCGAAGCTCTCCTCCCTGCCTGCCTCTCCTCCCAGCCTCACCTGCACTCTGTTCCATCAGCCAGAAGCCTCTGGTCAAGAGCAGATGTGCCTGGAGGAGAGGGCTAAGAGAGAACTAATCCCTTAATCAGCACTAGCTAATGTGGTGTGAAGCTTATGTCACATGAGGAGGTCACTATGGCTGTCCCTGCCTACCTGCCCCACAAAGCAAACCCACAGTGCTCTGCAGCCAGCAGCAACTAAAAAGGGAATTTTCTTTCCATTTGTCTGCATCTGTCTTTAAAGTCAAACTAGGTTTTGCTGGCATGGTGTGTCTAGGTGCAGAGTTGCTGCAGATATTACTTCCAGGCTTATCCATGCTCGAGACTGTCTGCAGGATGAGCAAGCCTGAGGGTTTGCTACACCAGAGGCTGGGAAATTCAGTGGTCTCATTGCAGCCTCCCTCTTGGCCTTTTCTCTTACACAATCCTTTTTAAAAGAGGCTGCCCCTTGCCTCCAAGATTTGCTAATATTGTCTCTTCAGAGACTCTCCTTCCTAACACTCAGGAAGCAGAATTACCTAGGAAATTCCAGATTATTAAAATTGAAAAAGGAGAGTGATATGCTGAAGGAGGCTTAGAGACCTTTCACACTTCATTAGAGTAGATTATGCTTTATTTGCGCATCTACAGAGAGGGCAGAACCATCCAAATCTTTATCCAACCTGGCTGGCAGTGAGGGCACTGAAAATTCATCCTCCATCAAGCAGGAAAAAGAACCCAAGAGGAAAAATTCACCCATAAATGTGTGAAACAAACATTCCCTGCACTGTTCAGTAAATCATGGCACGCCCTTCAGAAATGTGTACCTCAATGTCAATTCCAGACAAACACCACCAGGTAATTGCTCCTTCTTCCTCCTCTACTTGAGCCTCTATTCTATTTGCACGTGGTTCTATTGCTTCTGAAATGCACAGGGCTGGCTGCACTTTATAGAGGTGCATTTTATAAAAAGCTTTGTCACAGACACATTTTATGAATCTATGATATTAGGAGGACATGGCATTGATGCTAAGAGAAAGTTTAGAGTGGCCAGTTTCAATTAAAAACTCCAGGACACCAACACGTCCCTGGCTGAGAGGGAAAGACAGGTCAAGAGTGTAAGAGAAGGCTCCTGGCTCCCCTCAGGAGGTGGGTACTTGCAGTGCTTTACTGCGCTCTCTGCTCTGCCTGGAAAATAACTCGGCGGTCTTCAGTTATGCACAAGCTCTGCTTCATATGTACATTTTTATTACTATCATATCTCAGAAATATGTCTCTTACCGGGGACAGACTGGCTTCCATTTCAGTCAAATTCCACTCACTCAAAGATAAATTGGGATTAAAGACCTGTTGGGAGAAGAACACAATTAGGGCTCTGCAAGGTGTAGCGGTTCGAGATGCTCCTAGCCTCAGCTGCCTGCTGGTGGCTGTAGCCCTGCTGGCAGGGATGCCAGAAAGCCACTTCTACCCGTGCCTCTGCTGCTCTGATGTGCAAACTGAAGCTACAGGCAAAGGCTCATGAGTGTGGACTTGTAGAATAGCCAGAACAGCAAGGGCTGACTCACGGGCACTTGACATGGTGTAAACCAGCTGCTGCTCTTGGTGGCACTACCCATGCAAGTCAAAGCCCTTTTTTTGCAGCTCTTGGCTCCTAGGACACTTCCAGGTCCACACACTTTATTTTAAGGCACTCCAAAGCCCGGTAGTAGAGGGCAGATTACTGCTGCCTCACCACCTTGGTGGCAATTTCTTGAGAAGTCTGAGCAATCTGGCAAAAGGAGTTTATTGGGCCAGGGCACAGTTTAATGATTCATTCTCACTCTTGTGACGTTCAGTTGCACGGAGAGAGAAAAGCATGCCAGTGACAGGAAAAGCCCTCCCAGTGAGCAATGAGAAAGAGAAACCAGCCGAGTCAGTGACAGCAGGCCAGCAGCAGAGCTTCCTGGAAAGTCAAACTCAATCCCTTGGGAACTGTCTTTAAGAGGGTAAGATTGATTTGTGAAATGATTTTGCATTCCTGCCTATCCACGCAAGCTCCCCGCGTGCCTGTATCCAAAGCACCTCCTCAAGGGAGCATATATATCTTTGACATACAAATTCTTACGTACAGTTATCTGAGGCCCTTTCAAATACTAACTATACGTACATGGAGAGAGCACATGAAAGAGAGAAAGGAACAGACCTTCACACTTCTGCATATATACTTAAGAAAAAAGCCACCATCTGTTTCTAAAATGTGACCCGAGAACTGCAGACTTGTAAACATCTCAGCAGAGAATTCGACATCAGCTGTACTTCCCAGAAAAGGAGGAAAAGGGGAAGGCAGTAGAGCTAAACACCGTCTAGGAGTATCTAAGATACAGAATATGCAGAAAATAAACTAACCCACCTAAAGCAATTACCAAACTAGCTAGAGAGGCATATTAAACCCATTCTACATAAATGTATTAGGTCTCATGCTGACGTCTTTACCAAATGCACCACGTTTGGTCTCCTAGAAGTTCAGCTATGTGTATTTTCAGGCACAATGTAAGAAAGCATCATTTAAAGTCTAAAACCCTGCCAGTTCTTTTAAGCAGGTCAATACAGAGCTGTGACTGCTGGCAGCACGTGGCAGATGAAGTGCCACACAAGGCCAGGCAGTGTGGTCCATCCGATTTCCAGGAGGCCAAAGGTGGGGTGGTGACCCTCGTAGCCGCCCCGGAGAGGGTCCAACACTCACATCCAAGAGGCTGGCGGGCTCCAGGCCATACTGCTGGCTCCTCAGCAGCAGCTGCAGCCCTTCCAGGCTCCAGTCCGTGCCCTCCAATGGGTCTGAAATATCTGTCCTGAGAAAACACAAGGGGAAACATTGCCACCAGTGAGGCTTGCAGAGATACAATCAGAGAGCAGGACTAAGCAGCCTTCCAACATGAGGCATTTGGGCTACATTCACCCAGACATTCAGCTAAAGGAACAACTGTGAGGCCCTGCTGTGTTTAATTCCCTCCAAAGCTATAAAATTTCTCTTAAAAACATTTTATTGAAAGAAAAATCACCCCCTGGGTTCAGAAGTGGGTTCAGAAGGAGGAATTTGGTTCTCTGTAAGGACCCAGAAGGAAAATAGAAGCCTCTCTGATAAACTGGTCTAGTTGAGTTCACAGCACAGGAGAGGAAAAGAAAGGGGGCAAATGATGCCCTTCTCAAGCTCAAACCTGGGCCTGACAAATGCTCTGATGCCTTATCAATTATGTGCCCTACTTAGGGCAGGGTTTATGACAATGATTGACTGTCATCTCCCATCACTGCCTGCGTATTAGCACACAACTGGCACCTTGTTCTCTGCACAGGAACACCAGTGACAGATATTTCCTTATGACTTCACATAACTGAAGGCTCAACAAAACAAGTGACAGAGGGCACACAAGCTTCTGGAGATGCAGCGTGGTCCAGTGGCCTGCACATCTGCAGACATGGATGTGGGTCTGGGCTCCAGATCTCACTTGGACCTTGGGCAAATCCCTCTCACTGCAAAAAGGCTCCTCCCACTCCCACAGCTCTGGTGCACATGCTCTGACAGATCTTCTGCTGAGTCCTTTCAGCAAGTCATCCCCAAACCCTCTGTGAACTGTCCTCCGGGCTTCAAGGGTCCTCTTAAGAAGGTGACACAGGTACAGGATGGAGCCCACCTGTGACTGGAAGTCAGCCTTCCTCCCCCCCAACTCGTGAGAAGAGAGGGCCACGAAACACGCAGGGCCACAGCTCTCCCTGCTCCCCTCACCTGTCCAGCAGTGCCCTTCTGCCTCTTCTCTCGGATGGCTGGGAGCTCCCTGGTGGGGCTGCACCACAGCTCCCTTTGCCTTCCAAGACAGACTGAACCATGGCGACCGGGAGCACGGGGGGTTCAGAGCACGCCCGGCAGCCTGGCAGGGGGACATCAGGCTCAGCGGTGGCTTTCACTCCAGGGCTGACTGGCTCTTCCTTGATCAGCATGAGGCACTTCTCTCTGTATCAGAGACAAGACTTAGCTCCACAAAGGCCTCGTGCTACTGGGAAAGGCAGTAGCACAAGGGCTTGCTTCCCCTTCCCATAAAACTGCCCCAGAGGGTCTTTCCGTTCCACTAGATGGGCAAAAGAAACCAGCAACCTGGTTTTCTTTCCAGCAAGCTCCAGAAACATGCTCAGCTGCAATACCTTCAGTCAGTTCACCAGTCACAGCTTTCATGACTTTTCCCCATTTGATTGCTTTGCAGATATGGAAAATACACTTCCATGTGTTGACCACTCCCGAGAGGAGTTTTAGTCTTGAGATGGGATAAAGGGTCCCCTGAAAAAGAAAAGTCTCCACCCTCAAGATAGGAATGGGATCATCAGGAAGACCTCCCCATGCAGGTGTTAGGACTGGACCAGCAAGCACTCTAGAGATCCCAGTGACACAGGTCAGGATCTCACAGCCCTGCAGGATCTAGAACTTGAAGCTATCAAGATTTGTTCGGATGCCTGACTTCTGTGGAAGCAGAGGTTTGCTTTTTTTCCAGCAGGAGAGGCACTCCAAGTTATTCATAGACGGACATGTGACATGGAAGTTTTGAATAGTGGCATTTTGTATGTAAAAATCTACACAAAGCCTTCCTCAGCATTCCTTCCAGATCACCTTCTCATCCTGCGAATCCCAAAGCTCAGATGGATTTAGGAAGTACCACACTCCTGAGCTCACCAGGGCAGTGGCTGGCTCTGATTCTTGAGTCGTACAGACTCAGCAGAGATCAGAGGCCACCAGATGGCACTCAGTAATTAGCAGAGATAAGCAACGTAACTGGAAGGTTATATTAAACATTTTTTTGCTTTAGAAATGGCTTCCAGGTGGGTTGGGCTGTTGGTTCTTTTTTTTTTTTTCTTAAATCTGGAGCTCTTTATGTGCTTTGAGCTAATTTTATGTCTATGGTTTCAATTATGAGGCAGATTTGCAGGCAGTTTCTAGAGTAGAACTGCCTCACCTCTGTGCATCAGAAACTGTTTCCATGATTCATCTGTCTACTTACTTTCCACTGACACAGTTGTAGCTGTTCTGCTCCTAGCTCTAAATACACTGCTTGTCTGTGGCAGGAAGAGATAAGCAGTGAAATACCCCTGAATTCAGTTCTTCAGCTACTGGGACCTTTTCAGAGAAAAGTTGTCCAACATCGGAAGTTGTTGTGATGCAACTTTTCTGTTCTCATTAGCAGAAAGATGTACAGCTTGATTCTGCTGCTTCTTTGTCAAAGCTGAAAGGAAGCTTCCTTTCTCTTTCTCAACAAACCCAACAAGTGTTAGCAGCTCATGATTTGATAAAGTCTGACACAGCCCCTGTCTTGAGAACAAAATATAAAGAAACATGGAATACTTCTCAAAGAAGTGAGTGGAAGTTCTCAGCATCAAACTCCTAACTTTGTTTCCAAAGTTATTCTGTCGTTATCCCACCCTAATTCTGAACATCTGACCCACATTGGAGCACTGGAAAAAAATACTCCAGCCCACAACCTCTGTAGAGATTTGTGAACCAAACAGAGACTTTGGTAGAATTACAGCCAGGAAAACTCTTTTGAAGTGATGCACATCCATACTCAGCTCTCCCTGGTTTTAATAAGAAACACATTTACCTGTCATTTTCAGGAGGGGATTGAATATTCATCATGTTGGATGGTGATGCCTCAGTAACATCTGATATGATGGGTCCTCCAGCAATTGCAGGGCTGTTCAAGCAAGAGGCAGGTTCTGTTGATGGCTAAGATGAAAAAAAATCATACCAATTTATCCTTCTGAGGCCCAAAACATGTCCAAGGCTCTATCTGAGATAGTTATGATTTACTCATTGTAAATCCTTGAGTCCTCTTTGTATGGAAACCAAGAAAGCTTTTATCTACTATGCAACATCATTTCCTCTGGCCTCTCCTCCAAGCATACCGAGGTGTACATGGCTGGGGTCTGCTTTGGTGGGTTAGGGGGTTGGGGATCCCTCTGTGACCGCACAAACCTGGCTCTGGTCAGAAAGATGACAGTACCCACTTGTAGAATACATTTCTTTCTCCCTGGCCTTGAGGTGGGCCAGGCTGGGGTAACATCACAGAGGGTTTGGTCTGGGGTCTGCCTTTTGCTTCCACACCCCACAGCCTCCCATGTGAACACAACAGCACCAGCACATGCAAGCGTGTGCTCCTCCCCAAAACTGGGGAGCTGAAGAAAATACCAAGTCACTCAGCTTTGCAAAGCTCTTCTCTTCTTCACTGCCAAACTCTTGCCAATGTAATCCATGCTATTGCTTCAAACATTTCCCCCAAAGAAACCCCACAAAGCTCAGAGGCTGGCGTAAACCTACCGACTGTATGAAATAGGGGTCATGGAGGGGGTCTGTAGGCAAATGCCGGCTGAACTTGGACACTTGCGGAGCTGAGATCCCGTTGTCAAGCATCAGAGGTCTGTGAAGAGAAACAGGTTTGTTTTCCCAGCACATTCTGACCAGTTCCTGGTTGCTCACACAAGTCTTGCGAGGACTAGCTGAGGGACCTGGGGCTGTTGAGCCTGGGGAAAAGGAGGCTCAGGGGAGACCTTCTCACTCCCTGAAAGAAGGCTGAAGCCTTCAGGTGGAGGTCGATCTTTTCTCTGGACAGAACAAAAAGAAGCAGCCTCAAGTTGTGCCAGAGGAGGTTTAAGTTGGACCCAAGGATCAATTTCTTCCCCACAGGGACTGTCAAGGCCTGGTCCAGGCTACCCAGGGCAGTGATAGACTCTCCACCCCTGGAGGGGCTTCAAAGCCATGGAGATGTGGTGCTGGGGGACATGGTTTAGTGGTGCCCTGGCAGTGCTGGGCAAACAGTTTTACTCAATGATTTTAATGGTCTCTTCCAACAAGAATGACTCTATGATTCTAATATAGTTGCTGTGCAGATAGTTCTGTGTCCTTCCTGGATTCCAGTTTGTGCCCATTGCCCCTTGTGATGTTGCTGGGCACCCTGGACAAGACAAGTCTGGCCCCATTCTTTTGCCCTCCGGGGGCCCTTTAGCTATTGATTAGCATTGATCAGATCCCCTCTCAGTCTTCTTTTCCAGGCTAAACAGCCTTTCCTGCTTTCCTAAAGATACCCTTTAGGTAAAGTCTTTCTCCACCTTCTTCCTCTCTGGAAGGCCTTCAGGCTATGTGCCACCAAACCTGTGTGGGATACACGTCCCATTCAATGACTGTGGGTCAAACCAAAGGTGTTTGCGTGCTGTCTGGGCCCAGCCCTGCTCCCACTGATGACAAGAGGCAAAACTGGAACCCGTAGGACCAGCGGTGGGGTCCTGCCCTTTACCCTCCCACTAGTTAGTGTTCCCATCTGCCATCGTGCTCTGTGTTCCCCAAATAAAGGTCACGAGCTGACACGGTGCTTCTCTAAAGACCACTGAATGGGGCATGTCAGCAGGTCTGACTCGGCAGTTCAGCCCATTCATTTCCCATCACCATGGTGCCCCGGTCCGGTGACCGCCTGCCTGGGCGAGCTGAGCTTGTGCTTTTAGTGAGGGGGCAGCAATTCTGCACCCGTGAGCGTGTGCGCACCACACAAGGGCACTTACAGCTTCCTCTTTATCCCAGCGCTGCTAGGGCTTGATTGGAGCTGGCCAAACAGAAACTGAATCAGCTGTCAGGAGAGATCAAAATCCGGTGTTAATCAGCAGAGTGATTCAGCACTCCCTGCTCCTGCAGCCGTTCTTATCTCACACATTCCCTCCCTCCGACACCACCCCAAAGCCAGGAGCAGCTATGAAATACGGGGAGCCAAACCGCAGGAGACATCAGAGCCTGAAATGGGACAAAGCTTTCCAAGAACTCAGCCGACCTGCTGGGCTTTTCAAGCAGCACAGCCAGGAGCCTGCTCTGGGCAAAGGCTGCTGGATACGTGTGCTCTGAGCTTTCTCTTCCCACTTTTGGGCACGCAGGGCTCCAGGTAGCCCTCTTAGAGTTGGGAATATGCCTGTGAGGCACACACCCAAAGATTCCTAGGCCTGGAATTAGACCTGGTCTCCATAGGAGTCTCCAAAGACATCTATAAAGTCTGACAAAGACTTTGCAAGTGAAAGAGGCAACCCTCTCTGGGAAGACCCTGGATGGAGCTCTTGGCTGTTTCCCTTGAGCTTTTCAGCCCTGTGAAATTCAGCATTCATAGAACAGGACATTAAAAAGGCTACAGAAAAGGCTTTGGAGAGGAATCACTTGGCAACACATTCCCAGGTCAGCTTGAGCCTAATGCTCTGCTTTGATCTCCAAACAAAGAGAGCATTATTATTATATATCACAGCTGTCTCTTACTCATTGCTCAGTGCAACAAAATAGAATTGCGTAAACGCCCCTACAATGAGCGGTGTGGCCGGGGCAGCCTCAGGACCGGAGGAAGGTTTGATAGCCTCATGCATTTCTGTCCCAGTCCCATGACTCTCTGATGACACGTGAGGCTCAGAATGTGGCTCTCAGGGGGAATGGGAACTGTGACGTGCTCAGTCATGTCAGCACCATCTGGGGATCACTGGAGAGGCCTTTTCTAGTGCTGCTCACGCTACGTTTTAAGGTAGATGGCTTCACAGTGCTCCTTCAGTCCAAAAGGTTGTGCAGCAATTCCTCAACTATACCAGTAACAGCAGAGAACGTACTGGTTGCTGAAGGTCCCCACTGGGCCAATTCTGCTGCCAGCAGCTTCAGTGCTGGCAGGAGGGGGAGGTTCCTCTCTTGTACAAAGAAGAGAGGAACCATTTGGGAAGCCCAAAGGCATCAGTACAACAAGAACAGAGCCAATACAGGGCCATGTGTGAGTGCTGTCCATTGCTTGGGACTCTGACAGAAAAGTGGTTTCTGTCATCACAGCAAGGACTGACAGGGAAATTAAAATTCTTTTTTTTTTTGCTTGAGGGCATAATCTATGCTTTGTCAATGACCACTTTCCACGGGACACTTAAGAGCATCACACAGTTTGAAAGAGGGACAAGAAATATCCTGCAATGTCAGAGTATGGAGGAGGTTATGGGACAAGAAGTAAAAAATGGAAAAGAGATCAGAGGAGGACATAGACCCCGCAGCGCAGTGAGTTTCCAGATTGTCTGACCACTACCTTGTTGATCACTTTCTGTTGCTGCGAGTGGTTCTGCCGGAGAGAAACAACTTCCCGCCAGAGAACTTCATTTTGTCTGAAAGCAAAACAGAAACTTTCCGTGAGCACAGAAACACCCCACGGTGCTGCCGTGATGCACAGGAGCCCCAACTGAGCAAAGCCTGTCTCGCTCTGGGGCTCCTGCGGTGCCTGGCTCTTTTCAGGTGTCCCAGACAGGGCCACACAATTGCTTTCCTTGTTTTCCCTTGACCTCAGCATAACTACAGATCAAAGGATGGAGAAAAACATAGAAAGAGAAGCCAACATTTATAGGGAAGGTAATCGGAGGACACGTGCATTTAGTTTTTGTGGACCATTTGGGCCAAATTTCATCAAGGCCTGATTTGTGACTTTGAATGATTAGGATCACCAAGATTGTTCTTCCTGTGGGAGCCAAGAAAACCCAACCTCTCCACAACTGCTCCTATTTCCCCCAAAGACCAAGAGCTCTTGTGGATAGAGATCCTATGTCTTCTGCCTGCTGAAACCTCATATGGAGCAGCTAAGGGGATGCTTCTGCACCTGAGAGCCTTGAACAAGGACTGTGATGATTTTGTTACTGAGAGTCACTGGTTTCATCCAGCACAGACCTGCAATTGCATAGGGTGTATTTATTTTCTGTCTGCAGCAGGCAGGGGAGTTTATAGGCTGGCTGTTGAAGGCAGCAGGATGGGAAAATGCAGAGTTCCCTTACAGTGCTGCCACCAAACCCAGGTACCATCCAAGCCCACACTGCAAAAGGTTTTGCCAGTCAATTTGTCTCAAGAGTATATGGATGTAGCAAAACTTGCAGGCCAGCAAAACCTGTCATGCAGGTGAAATTTAGAAATCCTTTTGCTTTTTAGTCTTTCTAGTGTGTATTGAGCTGGGAAGATAAGGTCCAGGGATGGAAAGAGCACAGTAGTCATGTCCTAATGGTTCTGCACCAGGGTAGATTTCTTAACACAGTTTCAGCCTGGGATTTCTGGTCAGTCTTAGCTTATAAAAATTGTATTCTTTTCATCAGTCAGAGAGGCAGCTGGCAAATCAAAAGGGAGAATAAACTAAAAGCAAGGCCAAATCATCCATACTGGAACGCCTTAAAACATTAAATAATATGAGCTTAGAAATTCTTTCATTGCCACTGTACCTGGATTTCTTGGTGTGCTAAGTGGGGGAGTCATTAAAGTCGAGGTAGGATAACAATATAACAATAGTTATCCGTTGCACACAAGGTACTGGACTGGAATGAAGTCTTGCAGTGTGCATGGTGCTGTGCCCAGGCCCAGGATGCCAATGTCATCCGTGATGTCTGAATATCAGCTTCCAGTATAAAAGAAGGCTTGGGGATCTTTTTGATTATTTAAGTGCTTTTTAAACAAAGTTCTCTGTAAGGATTAAAATTCTGGAGGCAAATTAAAACCTCTCCAAGTACATGATTTATAAAAGCGTATCCATTTGCTAAATTCCTGTGAGCACATCTGGCTCAGAAAATCCCAGAGCCTCAGACAGCTGCAGCTCAGGCAGCCACATGCGAGGAGCATCACACTTGTTTGTTTTGCTCTTATACAACAATCTTGGCCATGCCAGAAGACACAGTCTTCGGAGAGATGTGTCCATGGGCTAAACATAGCAGCCCTTCTTGTGTTCTTATATATTTTAAGCCAGTCATATATTTTGGAGGCAGATTCATTGCAGATGATTGGGTCTGCACAGAGAACCTACATGTTATTGTCTCAACAGATGTAGTGCCTATGAATAGTGCCTGTCTCAGGATGTGCTCCCCAGGAGGGAGGTGTGTTAAGGCTCCTCCTTTCAAACGTTCCCCAAGATCAGCAACTCTAGAGAAGCAAATGCCCGTAAGAAGCAGCCTGAGTAGGATTCAACTCACTGCTTCATGTCCTGCACTTGACACTCCATGTTCTCCTGCTGACTTCTCAGTATCTGTACCTCGTATAGCAACCTGCTGAGGTCCTCCTGGCGCATCTTGGTCTCCTCGCTTTTCACAACTGACACCTGAGGAGGAAAAAAAATCAAAGGTGGACTTCACTAGTGCAAGAATGGTCATGGGCAGAGTCATTGCTGTGGGTCAGGTGCAGGACTTCCACCATCCGGGTTCTGATGTGCTGAAATCCTAGGATAGGCAACATGCACAAGAGTCTGAGCTATCCCTAAGCTTATTAGTGAAAGGGCCAAAAGGGGTAAAATACAGCAAAGGGCAGGACAAATCCTGTACAGAGCATCTGTTGGCAGCAGAACATTCCCCACCAGAGTGGGGACTTATTTCAAAACAGCTTGGGGAGAAAAGAAAAAACCAAAACCCTGTATTTTGAGGACCAGGGAGGAATTAAACTAGGCTGGTTGATGAAATCTTTCTGCTTTAAACACAGAGCCCCCCAGTCCAGTCTCATGTTTTACACAGATGAGCCTGAGATAATGCTTCAAATTGACATATTACACTTGGATCTCCAGAGGCTGTTGCTGAAGTGCCTTTTCTGAAGTTACTCCACCAAGGACAGACCCCAGGGTGATCTTGGAGTTCTGCTGAGCAGTCAATAGCAGGAGGGCCCATGGGCTGAAAGCAAACAAGCACTCTGGGAGTCATCAGCGAGGAATGCAGCTGTGGTAGAAACCCTCACAATGACCACAGAGTGCTGTTCTGGCAAGACCCCCCAAAAAAGGGCCACGGGTGGGTTAGAAAGGCCCTGGGCAGAGCGCTGCAGTGGCAGGCACAGAGAGATGCTGCTCAGGGAGAAACGAGGCATTTCCCACTCAAGACACCCAAGGGATGGGCATCAAGCATCACTACTTCTCCCCTAGCAGCAAGCCTGGAGGAAACAAATTAAATAGAGACAAGCTTAATGGCAAACCAAGGGAGCTAGGTCTCCACATGGACCGTTGGGTAAGCTGCGTGGCACGTCGCTGAGGGACGTTTGAAAAAGCCCCACGCAGCCTCTCCACGATGCTGGTGTGGAGCCTTCTGGAACAGGGGTCTCCTGCACCTCCGCCTTCCCACCCACGGGGCTCACCGGGAGCCTGTGTCCCCCCCAGCCTGGTGCCCGCTCACCTTCCTCTTGATGTGCTCCAGGAGGTGTTCGTGGCCTTGCAGGAAGCAGAGGTGCTGGAACTCGGTGTCGTCCCGCTCGGGCTTGACAAGACCCCCTTGCTCAATGTTCACCACCTTCCTGAAGCCGTCTGCGTGGAGAGGGTGCGGGTGAGGGGCCGACAGACCCAGGCCCTCCTCCTCACCTCCTGCCCCGTTACTTGTGAGGACAGTTCTGTTCTCTTGCCTCACTCTTTGAGCTGCTCCAGTGCTCAAGGCACAGCTACGCCCCCTCCCTGGAACTGGGCATGCTTTTGGACCATATCTACAAGAAATCCAGTGCAAGGGGGAGCCCCATGCACCCCACTGCACACCCTGTAGCTCTGGGGACACACTGCCACTGGGCCACACTATGGAAGCCTCACCAGCAAGACCTTGGCCATGTCGGTCTGCCTGCCTGTCCTCACAAAACCTCTAGTTCCATTTGCAAGCCAAACAGATCCAGGGGAAGGTTTTTCTAAGGCACAGACCAGCATCAGGTGCCACTGTTGGGGAAAAAAGGGTCACAGCCACATTTGGAAACCTACTTTGGATGCTTCTCTGAAGTCCTAGGAAGGTTTCTAAACCATATCTAAAGCCTGGCCTAAAAATTACAATAGGCTTCATGTGTAATTAAATAGCACAGTTAAAACTTTCCTGAGGAACTTTGTCAATTAGTCATCGAAAAACTTCCAAAAATTATCAGAAAAGAACCATTATTTAATACAGTCATGGTCTAGATGTGGCTGAAAACTGCACCTAAACCTCTGTTAAGGGGTGAAAATGTCCAATCAGCAAGGCAAGGCTTGCAGGGAGAAGTTCTGACCATAATTAGTTCAGCGGTACCGCTGGGAGGATGGATGAGTTCTGGGTGTGCTACCCTCAAAAGCAGCAGCTTCTGAGGGAGGGCTCACAGTGTCAGGCTGCTGGAAAATGCTCCATACAGAATAAAATGGAAAAGAAATAATAACAGCTCATCAAATCTATGCAGGAGGAACAGAAAACCTGGCAGCTAAAATTTCTTAGCTCACATCTTATGATTTAATCTAACAGAAATTTCATGCTGAGGGCAACCCAAGGAAATCTCTCCCCTGGCATCTCCGAGGCAGGTTCTCGTTGGCAAAATCAATAATGCCACCGTAAGGGCATTAATAATGCATCAGTAATGCCACACAGGAGAGCTCAGCTCTTCTATCCACACTTCTCTTTCACGCCTCTGTCCCACCCACTGCTGCTCCCACTGTGTCCATAGGATCAGGAAGTTGAACTTACACATGTTCAGCTGCCGGACAAAACTGGCCATGTTGTTGTGTTTGAAATACTTGGGCAGCACCTCCTTGGCAAAGCGGCCTTGGTCGAACACATGGAAGCTGGTGCCGTTCTGCAAAGGAGACAAAGACAAAGGTGAAGTCAGAGTAGCATCCCTGACCACGAGAGGTGCCCAGGAGGAGGTCATACCCCTGAGTCTGGCAGCAGGGGAAACTGTGCCTTCTGAGTTGTCACCTTGAAGCTGAGAAGAGTGACAACAGCCTTCAATGATAGATGTGCTCCTTTCAGTTCTGGTACAGTCAGTCTTCTGTGACTGAAGTTGTCACTGCTTAGTTCAGAGCCTTGGATGTGAGAAAGAAACTGCAGACTTTTACACACAAATAGCTGGCAATTTGTGCTCGCCCAACCCTTGCGTGGGGCCTCACAGAAAGACTCTGGTGTCAGAAGAAGGTCCTGGAAAATGGGAATTGCCATTATTACCCCTTGATCTGCTTGTATCGGTCTGACTCCAACCCAGCGGCTCCTGAGCACAGCAGTGCTGGAGAGAGTGCTGCCCAGAGACCTGGCACAAGAAACACATCAAGGCAGGAAAGCAGGACACCCCTGGAGACACTGCGCTGATCCAGAATCCCTACGCACCTTCTCTTGGCTATTCTTGAAGGTGCACAGCCATGAAGGCAACCAGAAAACATTAACAGTCCAAGAGAGCAACTTGCCTGGTTAACTGGATAAAAATATCCCTTTCTGAGGAGGCATTGCCAGGATCTGTGACTGCACACCAAAGCAAACTGCCTGGGATGGCTGGCAGGGACAGACACGCTGCAGACCATGTGCTTCTCCTCCTGGCCTTCTACCTGCTGATGGCTAAGCTGGCACACTGAAGTTGCCTTGAAACTTTTTGCGAGCACCAACCCAGGTGACCTTTTTAAGGGCCAGAGAAAGCAGCAGTTAATTTTCACCTGTAACCAACACCGTTTCCTAAATCTCTGACCTCAATAGCTCAGTGTCTCCAGGATATGGTGACAGGGGGACCTCCTCAAATCCTACCTCTGCATGGAGGGACAGCACCAGGAATTTGGAGGAATGAAGAGCCATGATTTCAGACGGGGACTTTGGGGCACGTGTGGCATTTCTGTAACCTCGCAGAGAACGGTGCCTTCCAGGGTCTCACACCGGCTTGGCTTGTGGAGACACAACCAGCTGCCAAGAGCTACCTGGGGAACAACCCAACAGTGCAGCTTTGTGAGGGACAGGCAAGATGCAGAGGCCTATGCCAGGGCAAAGACATCAGCAGATACTTGGGACTGACCGACTCAGCTGCAGCCAAGCTTTAGGGGACAGTTAGCTACAGACAGGAGGGTGGGCACGGTGTTGGCAGGGAGGGGTCTGGGATCAGCACAGCCACAGCCACCCTCCTGCTGTGTTCAGCGTTATTCCGGCTGCCTGTCAGCTTGGGGGGTTATTCCACAGCAGGCTGGGTTTTGCCAGAGGAGGCCAGCGTTTGGTAGGAGCGAGCACTCAGGCTCTGCATGCAGTAGGAGGGTACCAGCGGCGTGCTGGTCCCACCACGCACCCATCACAGGGGCTGTAGCTGCACGGGTGCTCTCAGGGCTGCCTGGAAGTTTCTAAAACAGGGTGTGTAATCGGGACCACGAGAGAGTTCAGTGGCTAAAGAGGTGCTGGTGTGTGCCTGTAGCCAGGCCATGGCCACCAGCAAACAGCTAGCTGGCAAACCCTGCTGCTCTCCTCCTTGCCACTACATCTCCATCACCAAAGGGTGCAAATCCCTCCTGCTCTGGCTCGTTTGTCAGCTCTACCGATTAACCCTGCACGCCCACGAGCACACGACTCTGGGCCAGCTGCACTTCTTGTTCCTTGCTCACTGCTGCAAATGCTGAACGTGACTCTTTGCTTTGATGGTGCCCTCTGACCATCACTGGGGTCTTTCCTATCATTTTACATTCCATGCAGCAGAAGCAAAAGCTGGTCAAGTGCTTAAGAGATTTACTAATAATCCGTACACTGAAATTATCCTCACAGGCTGAGCTTGCAGGCATGACAGCAGGGGCCAGGGTTCCCCAACACTGCAGAGGCTGTTCTGGGGATGAAGATGGTTTATCCTGCCACCCTTGTGCCCACTCACTCTCTGGGATACAGCCATGAGACCAAGGCTGAAGTAAGATGAGAGATACAACAGTTTCCTCTACCTGAACATCCCCTTATGCCCTCCCTTGAGAAGTCATTCCTTTGAATTCAGGGCTGCAACGTTCTCAGAAGCTGCAGCACCCAAAAGGGTTCCTTGAAACACAATAGACTTTGGGGTTACTGTGTGTTCCCTGAGGCATGTGCCAGCTTGTTCCCACCCAGGCAGCTCTGCCTTTCTTGTTTTATGTCGTGGAAACACAGGCTGGAAAACACTTCTCTGCCCAAGGTAAAAGTCACTCTGCAGCGTGTCAGTCTTGGCAGATGCTTACTTTACCTGGTTTTGACAGACCCATGGGGACAGACACCCTGTGCCATGCCCAGGCAAGCTTCTCCAAGAATTTGCTAGGGATTCTTCTCAACTGCATCATCATTTCAAAAACTCATTTAATTACTTCTTGTCCAATCTACTGTGGATTTTTCCACCTTACAACAGCCTTTAGTGTATATAGAAACAATTACCACATTTCCTCTCTATCTCCTTTGTGCTGAAAAACATTCCGTAGGTCCTTATAAGTCCTATTTTCTAAGAGTTCCAATTAGGTCCAGAAATTTGAGGCATGCACACAATTTCTCAGCTCCAACAGCACTGATGGATAGAAAAGGAAGAACATGGGAAACAAGGGAACATGCAACATGGGAAACTTGGACATCTAAAAGCCTTACCAAAACCTTCCATGGATGTAGCTGTAGCCTATGTAAGGTTGCAGGAAAGCAGCGCGTGGTGGTGGTGGGTGGTCAAAAATAACAATCTTAGAAGCCTAACAGAGAGGGGACTATTTATACGTGTTGGAAAATCCTCCCTAGTTTGAAAGCCCTGGTTTAAAACACACAACACCAAGACTTGGTGGTTCTCAGAGGCATGGCCATGTAATAGCAACATCAGAAAGCAACCATCGCCTTGGGTACAATGCAGCTCAAACCCTATCTCAGGTTTGGAATGAAAACTTTACTGGACGCAAACACATGACAGAAAGGATGCTTAGACTTTTAATTTCCCTGTTTGAATCTGCTTTTATGATAGATTCTTGATTTGGGAGAAGTTTATGCACACAACTTATCTGATAACTCCTTGCTGAAGACAAATCACACTATTTGCAGCAAGTCTTAAGTAAAAAGCACAATGTGGTATCAAAATGCTGCATGAGAGGGCAAAGAAATAATTTTAATTCTCTGATTTCACTTAGTATATTAATGCCTGGGTGACAAATAAGGAGGCAAAGCAAAGCAATCCATCCCTATGAAGCTGTACAGATGGTACATACACGCATCACCACGACCATCACACAGACTTGTTGAAAGATCAAGTAAAGCTCTGCCAAAATGCGAGTGATTTCGGGTGCCAGCCTGAGGTCTATTTAAACTATAGGTTTTAGCTCAAGGTCTGAATGCTTTTTACCTCCTGCCTTCTCCCAGGGCCTTTGTGAAAGGCTGCTAAGAAACAGGTGAAATAATACAAACAGCAGCAGAATTTCTTAAGGGCTTTGCACCTTTCCTAGAAAATTTTAGGGAACTGCAGATTGAAAGAAGGTGAAAAACCTCCCTCTCCAAGCACCTGGATTTTTAGATGATTCAATATCAAGATGCTTCAAGCGACATGTGCAAATATTGTTATTAAAACACTCCCAAACCAGCTGTCCCTTGAAAAGTCACAATATTTCACGTAAATAATATCAAGTCTACCCCAAAGGTGCCTAAGGAACTCCCAGTCCTCTCCCTCCCCCAGTTAGCCAGCCAGCACTCCATGCAGTGCAGCACTTGGCCTCACACCCAGGTTTTTCCCGGTGCTGCAGGCGCCCGGTGACACCCGCCAGCCACCGCTACTTACAGAACTCCAGCAGATGAGATGGTTCGTTTCAGGATCTTCCACCAGCGTCCAGAGTTTGGTCAGGAAAGCTGGCACATTGCTGGAGTATCCATCCATCACCAGAGAGCTGGGTGAATCCTGCATAGTTTTTCAGTGCCCCAGCTCACGCTAACGCCATCGCTCTCGGCGCGCCTGCCTCTCTGCACGCGCCTGCGTCCCGCAGAGAATGAACCGCCGAATTTTATCCCAGGCCAGTGGAAAGTAGGCTCCCAGGGAGTCACATCAGCAGTGCTGCTCGCACTCTTAAAAACTCAGCACAATGCGATGGCATCACCAGCCCCGGAGAACAATACACAGAATGAAAATGCACCGCAGCCGATCTCCCAGCGCTGTGAATAAATACGCAGCGTCATGCAAAGGGAACACGTGCTGGGCACCTTGTGCTGGGAGGTTAGCAAGGCACCGGGGGGAACCCACCTGCCCAGAGCCCCTGGGGTGCTTGGGCACAGCAATGCCAGGTTTGCAAAGGCACCGGAATTGTTAATTTGGAATTTTCTTGTCCTAAACGAGGGCTAGCACAGAGGAACAAGGTCTGTCCAGGCCTCAGGGTTGCCTATCTTCAGCAAGGTTCTGAAAAGTCAGATTTGTAAGCTGGGTTGGCTACAGATCCCATGTGATTTGTCAAGAGAAATTATTTGGCTCTTGAGTGAGACGAAAGGGTGATAAAACCAGCTACACACAGAATCCAGATGACAATATGCTTTATTATTACTATTAGAAATGCTTTAGATAGCTCTAATTAGGTGCTCGCAGCGTAGCTTTATGCCAGGATCATTTCAGCTCAGAAACTGCTCTTTAGATAACATTCACCAAAACCTTTGGCACAAGAGACCAACGTGCACATATCCAATCTGGATACAAGAAAACTTGCACGTGAATGCAGACATCAGGTGTGCACACTGTCACCTCTCTTGATTCTCCTAAGAAACACTAACAGTATAATAAAAGCAAAGGTCTCTGCAAAAGGCCTTTGAATTATACCCTGGAAATCTGCATTCCTGAGCAGAAGACAGGTAAGGTGGGCAAGGGGATTTGCAGGCCACGTGCCTTTTATTATCACCTTGTAAGTGTTTTTCCTCCAGTATTTTTTCTCCTGCTTGTATTTTCTAAGATAATTCAGCTCCTGTTATATCCCTCCAAGCTGGAAATTACCTGACAACTGGGTAATGGGTTATCAAGATTATTTTCCATCAGATGACCATGGTTAGTTGCTGCAGCTCAGTGAATCTGCACGGCCAAGTACCCCACTGTGCAGAAAACAGCTGCATTGAAGCTGCAGCTCCCTTAACTGTCTAAGTAGTTGCTTATGACACTAAGTGCTTGACTTTGAGATTCTTTTAAATTGTAAAATCAAAATAAAACATCGCAGAAGCCCTCAGTAAAAACTGGGAATGGGTGAACTTGGCATTCCTGCTAAATAAAGCAGCAGAGAAGAAAAAAGACCTGCCCTAGATAGCCCGATAAAGAAAAAAAAGCATTCTCTGTAGAACCCTTTCTGTGTCCCACTGGAGTGTAGTGCTTGGTCTGCTGAACAGGTGAGCAGCACACAGCACAGGCAGTGCTGGTGAGACAGCACCTTCTCAGCAAGTGCAGAGGGCATTTGGCAGCCTCTCCCCTAAATATTCTTTCCCCTGTAGCCCTAAGTCTTCTTTCCCCATCCTCTTGCAGATCCCCAGGAAGTCAGCAGGAGCTGGTCACTGAACTGTTACTGGTTTCCAGGGGTGCCGTTCCTTGGTGACCTTCAGAGTGCAGCGTTTCAGCCCAGGGCAGTGCGTGAGGAATGCTTCTACTACCTCCTGGCTGACCACGCAGTAGCAGTGGATCTCCAGCAGCTTTCTGCACTGCCTGGCCAGATCTATCAGTGAGGAATTTAAGTCCTCTGAGGATGTGGTTTGCAGCGTCAGCTTCTTTAAAGTACTGCTGTAGCTCTGGGCGACAAACCTGATCTCCTGTACCATGTAATGATAGGTGTTCAGCTGCAGTGTGCTCATGGGTATGTTCAGCTGCAGGATCTGTGGTATTTTACAGGAGGGCACCGTATGATCAAACTCAAGGTCTACACAGAGCTGAGGATGCTTTTGACTTACAGCAGCCCAGAGCTCTTCCGAGATGACTGGTATGTACTTGTCCAGATACTCACAAAAAATGTCTAAATGGGTGAAAGTTGCTCTTCCAGGCTTGAGAAGTTCCTGAAATACATCATCAGACAAACTGGAGTAAAAAACCCCCAAGGCTGAGAGTCTGGGACATGCTCTGAGAACATTCCTCATGGTGTCCGGTGCCACGTTGCATACAAGGGTGCGGTTGTTGATGTACAAACTGTGCAAGTTTGGGTTGGTGGTAGCTAAGAGTTCAACAAGCTCACCACTGAGAGTGAAAGGCATTCTTCGAAAATCAATATGCTGAAGATCTATCTGGTTTTTAGTGTTACATAAATTCTGTATGCTCCGTAGGATGTCCTGGCCAGAGTAGAAATAGGGGTTCTCCCCATGGCACACAATGCAGAGCAGCTGCAGTTTGTGGTTCTGTTTTGCCAACACATCCAAGATGTGTGTCACTTTCTTCCGGTTGACCTCCTTGGACTGGTCAAAGACAATCTTCAGGTGTTTGATCTGGCTGAGGAACTGGAGCAGGTTCTGCACCATGCCTTCTTCATCCTCCGAGTCACAGCTGGAAGGGTAAACCAGATTCTTAGCCACTGTGGACGCTGAGATGAGCAAGAACAGAGCAGATACTCTCACAGACTGGTAGGGGTTGGAAGGGGATCTGGGGATCATCTGGTCCAACCCCCCTGCTGCAGCAGGGTCACCCAGAGTAGGGGACCCAGGATCCCATTGTCCAGGCAGCTTTGGAATCTCTCCAGAGAAGGAGACTCCACAACCTCTCTGGGCAGCCTGGGCCAGGCTCTGACACCCTCACAGCAAAGAGGTTTTTCCTCCTATTCAGCTGGAACCTCCTGGAGTCCAGTTAGTGCCTGTTGTCCCTTGTCACTGGGCATCACTGACAAGAGTCTGGACCCATCTCCTTGACCCCTGCCCTTTAGCTCTTGCTCAGCACTGATCAGATCCCCTCTCAGGCTGCTCTTCTCCAGCTGAACAGCCCCAGGGCTCTCAGCCTTTCCTCAGCACAGAGATGTTCCCTCTCCTTTGCTAGTCTTTCTGGAAACATCAACAGATTCCCCAGAGGTTTCTTTTTACGTAATTCCTGGAGGGTCACTATAAGGCCAAACACTGCAGGAGTCCAGAGGAGAGGAGTCAGTGCCCAGAAAGACTCAGCAGAGAATTAAATGTCCTGACAAAGTTGACTAGGTAGTAACTGTCTCTTGCTATTTTCAAATGGCAATTTAGAGCAACCTACTAAGAATGGAGTAACAGGCACCAAAAACATGATATATTTATACCTGCAGAGATGATGGGACATCAAGGAGCCCATTCCTCTTACCTGATCTCTGTGAAATGCCAAACAGATCTGGAAGAAACAGCTGCAGCCCACTGTCTGCACACCTGGAAGACCACATATCGATCTTGAAGAGAAAGATAGTGGAAAACTTGGATGAGTATTTCTTCTGGGATGTAGTTCCACCTTTTTGGGACTGAAGCAGGCATGCTGCCGATTCTGTCAGGTTTAAAAACAAGTGAAACTTCCAAAACTGCAGTAAGTGCTCAGAAGGTCCTGTTCAGAAAAACAAACAAACAAAAAAGATGCACACGCATTAGCAGGTACCTAACAAATCAAACCAATGCAACTGGATCACAGAAGAGGTCAACATTTTATCAAAATTGAAATATCACCAAATTTTGAAATTGAAGACAAAACTGAGGAAAATCTGTTGGCCGACTCCTTGGCAGTCCTAAGAAGCTGGGTGTTAAAGCTGTTAGATCAAAACTTTGGGGGGAAAAACAAAAAACAACAAACAGTGCCTGTTTTCCTGCAGTGAAGTTTTGCTACTCTGAGTAATAAAAATGCCAGGGAATTTTCTACTACTGCTGCACTGGTACTCAACAAGCTGAGATGGATTTCTCAGGCTGTGGGGAAAAAAACAAACAACTCTTTGCAAGCAGAAGCTCTGCACAGAGAACAGCCCCACACAGCCATTCTTTTACCAATAGTCAAACAGAAGGCCTGCAGTAGAAATGAGTAGCTTCATTACAGTGATTCTTGCCTGTGTAAATTCTATTCCTGTGACTCCAGTTCTCAGAAACTGCATTACTACACGTCTGACTTGGGAATGGAAGAGCTTATTTTGATTAACCTTGCATAGGAACTATAATGCAAAAGAATAAGGGTCTGGGAAGGAGGCTGATGTTCACAGCATCAGCCATAACTTTTCAATTCACCATCTCCCAAAATACATTTTATCCATCTTTGAGCTTTCTGCACCAATAAAATTAACGCCGCGACAGATTTTCTTGCAACCCTCTCATAAACAAGCGAGGGCTTTCTAAATGCAAACATTCCCCTTCCTAGGCCAGCGCTGGGGAAATCTCTCTCTGAATTTCATGGCATGCCCCGGGTCCCAGAGTCACAGCATCATCTCAGCACTGTGGGTTTCCTTTAAACGAAAACCTGCGCCTCTAGATAACCTTGAGAAAGTGTTGAAAAACACAAAGCAAGTACAGAGTAGTGATGCAAAAAGAGGAACAGAATCTCACATCTTTCTAGAAGACGCTGCTTTGAAGTGTGACTCATTCCTTTGAGTGCAGGTAGCCCTGGCACAGCAGCTCTGCTATCTTATCTCTCATCGGACCAGCAACAACCCCCCTTCCACCCACGAGCTACAGCAGCCAAGTGATACAGTCCTGCTTCCTTCCTGGGAACTCACTGTTTTGTCATCTTCTGACAATCACCCCAACAGCTCGGACCCCACTCTTCTACTTTTACCTGCTTCCAATACCATCTCTAAATACAGGTTTACCAAACTGTTAAACTGCTCTTTTGACCTACATGAAACCTCGTGTGTTCAGCTCCTTTCATTTTCATTACATTTTTCCTTAAAGCCTGAGCCCTTGGAGCCATGTGAAAAGGACCTTGAATCTCTTTGAAAGTCAGAGCACATTTCTAGCCATAGAAAAGCTTAAAACCATGGCCTGATAGCAGGAAGAGAGGCAGAAAGGCAAAATTATCAGTGTTACTTTAAGTAAGTGCATGGCTTTTTGTCAGTGAGGATGGTTCATGCTCTGCGGACGCTGTGGGTTGGCTTGGGTCCACCTTGGGTGCCTGCCCCAGCAAGGACAGCCAGGTTCTGAGCGGCTCTCGTGAGCCATTGAGGATCTCTGCTCTCTGCATCAACCACATGCCGGAAGGGTGCTGCTGTGCTAAGCTGCGTCAGCTCCCAGCAGAGCAGGCCCCAAGGAAGCCACGCAGACAGTGGCTGGGAGCAAGCGGCCACAGCCCGAGCAGGAACAGGCGGTTCTGCACCCGGGCAAGATGCCCAAGGGAAGAGGGAAGTCGCCCAAGGGAAGAGGGAAGTCCACCCCCCCCCATCCCCTCCAGCCCCTCTACCTCTGGGAACAGAGCCGTCTTCCTCTGTGCTCCCAGCACCAGATGCGCCCCAGAGGGAGGAGCAGAAGAGGAGGAGATGCCAAAAATAGCATCCAAGAGAGGCATGTTCCCTGCCCACAGCGGGGGAGCTGGGATGCTGTGCTGTCCTTCATGGGATTGCACAGATGAGGAGCCGCCTCCTCTTCTTCCTCCTCCAGCACCGTCATCCTCCCAGTTACTTAACACCCTGCTTCCTGCAGGGTCCCAGCACTAACCCCGCCAGGCTGCCAGGCTCAGGGGGAGCCTGTCCACATGTTCCCCAACCAGGCACACCACTGACACCCAAACCTTGTGCCAGCTGAGCCAAAGCCTCTCCTCTCAGCGGCATCTTTACTTCCCAAGTGGGAAACAACAGGGTGAAACTCCAAAGGCTTACTGAGAGCTTTGATTTCCCCACGTGGGCTGTTCCCCGAAAATACACATTCAGCAAGGGTTAGTGGAACTCATCAATGAAATTGCCTAAAAACCATCTTTTTAGAATGCTTTCCACTTCTGTGTGAAGTGCAGTTCCCCGCACAGTTCACGCTCTGCCCAGTCAGAAGGATGGCAGCTAGAACATGGGCAGAAATCCTGACCCCAGCCCCACACAAGCTTCTCACCTGCTGGGGACCAACAGGGGAGCTGCTGTTACCCCTCTGCTCACAGAAGGACACCTGTACAAGACAAACAGCCTGGACAGGAGACTGCTACCTGAGGTTGAGCGACGGAGACACAAACCCAGCTCCTAGCTTTGCTGTCACATAACCTCTGGTGGACTCGGGAAAAGCTTCTTTCCCCTTTGCCTGTGCATTCAGTTCATCAGAGGAGCTCAGTGGAGTTAACAGCCTCCCTGGGCTCAGAAAGAGGTGGGGGATCACTTGGGTATCACTGCAGGAAGGACTAAAGGAGAACACCCAGCGGCTATAGTGACACCATCACCTCACCTGCCTGCAGGAGACCCAAGGACCAGCCCAGGTGTCCCCCACTGCTCGCAGAGCTCAGGAACGTGCTGCTCTGCATTCGCTAAGCAGAGTCCCAGAGGTCTGTCTGTCTGTGGTGCTCTCACAAATCGTGCTGGGCTCCCTGCTTGTTTTGTCTGGGGGCTTTCCTCCTTCACCCACTGCGCTCTTGGACAGCAGTGTCCTGTCAAGCTGCTGGACTTGCTTGGAGAAGGAAACTGCACATCATCAATCCCTCTCCCTTCTCAAGCAAACGGTCATCCCTGGATGCTATTACAGCTGCTACAATTGCTGCGTTCCTCCAACTATCCTGGGGCACCTTTCCAAAATGAGCCCCTGGGAAGGGAGAATGTGAGGAGCGAGCTTCCTCTGCTGCTCAGTAACTACCAACCCAACCAGTCTGCATTTTCACTGCTCATGGGGGAAACCTGGTGAGTGCCAGCCGGGACCCACCTGCCTTGTGGTGCCATTGGCCGCAAGCTACACAGGGGGTTCAAGCAACCCCACTCTTCCTCCATCCCCAGGGGCCAGGGGCACGCCCCCAGCCCCAGCCCAGGGGCAGCTCTTCAGCTACCGGCACGGAGCCGTTCCTGACCATCTTTTCCTCACTGACACCAGCACGCCTTCGCTACCCGCACCGACACGAGTGGCCAGAGCTGGGTGGGCACCGAGCTGCCGCCGGAGCCAGCGGCCGACGCGGGGAACCGGGAGGTGCCCCGGCACGGCCAGGGCCGGTCCCAGCCCGCCCGTCCCCGCCGACGGCCTCGGCTGCGAGCGACGCGGGCACCGGTCCGGCTCCCGGGCCTGGCTTTGGGACACGGCGCGGGAAAGCCAGACGATAAGCACAGAAAGCGGCGTTTCAGCGGGTTTCACACTGCGAGAGGGATGGGGTTGGTTTCGCTTTACCGCTTACCTCCCCGCCCTGCGCTCTGCGCTCTGCACTCTGCCCCGGTCCCAGCGCGGTGCCGCTGCAGGGGCCGCCCGGGAGCCCTCCCAGCCCGGCCCGCGCAGAGGCGGAAGTGGCGGCGGCACCGAGGCCGGGAGGCGACGGAGGCAGGAGGTAAAGCCGCCCGGAGCCGCCCGAGAGGCCCGGGGGTGCCGCGGCCGGGCGGGCAGGGAGAGGCCCGGGGCTGCCCCCGCCGGGCGGAGCGGGGCGGGGTCGGGGGGGCGCGGGGCCGCGGCCGCCGTCGGG
>JANVCC010000037.1:16713234-16750016 GCA_025345505.1 Todiramphus chloris collaris | reverse complement strand
CGGGGGGGCGCGGGGCCGCGGCCGCCGTCGGGCCCCGTGCGGGGGGCGGGTGCCACGGGCCGGGCCGTGCGGGTCCGGCCGGGGCGGGGTCGGGGTCGGGGTGGCGGGGAGCTCGCCCGTTCCCCCCCCCTGCTGCCCGCTTCGGCCTTCACGGGGAGGGGGAGCAAGGCCCCGGGCGTTGGAGCTCGCAGGGACATCGAGGCACCGGGGAAAAGGCGGTGTCGGCACGGGTGTGTCGGCACGGGTGTGCCAGCCCGGCTGTGCCCGGCGCTGGTGGTTCCCCGGACTGGCGGCCCCAGCTCTGTTTCCTTATAGACAGCCCCCTCCCAGTTAGCCCGTTACGGGAATCCGGCAGCAGCCGCCTGGCGATGCCAAAGGTCGGCGAAACAGGCAATGACGATCGCGTACTGTCGCCTTATTTACTCATTACCCGGTTACTTACTGCCTAGGGCTGGTTTTTCCGAAGCACCCCACGACGGTTTGAGCACTGCTCAAACCCATGGTGACGGGTCCCCACCGGTGAGTGGGGACCAGGATGGGGCACCGCTCACCAGGCTGGGAAACTCGCCTGCTGGGATAACGCCGCAGAGGCACAACAGCGAAAGACTCCTCACCTGGATTTTCAGAAGCCTCGTGGTGATTTCCAGGCTCCCCAGCACTGCCAAGTTGAACCAGCTGGTTGGTGAGGAGCAAGAACCTGGTCTGTGTGGGAAAAGGGTGCGGGGGCAGCAGGGTCCACGCTGCAGCGATAGGAGCGGGATGAGACAGGGTCCTGGTGCTCCAGGTGCCTCTGGGCTGGTAGGGAGACATTTGCACTGTGAAAGATAAATCATTCCGGGGGTTAAATCTTTTCTATCTTCCAGGTCTATAGTTTTCTAGGATGTTACTCAGATTTTGGTTACCCTCCTTCTGCAAGACACTAGGAGATGGGTGCCCAGATCACAAACTTCCTGGTGTTTGGAGGCTCAGGCCAGACATGCAGTGCAATACATCTTCCTCTTCTTTATGAGATGGTTTTCTGAAAGGCCTGTGTGATGTGGAAGCCCCCAGCCTGGAAATGATTGCTCCTGCATCCCACAGGCACTCCTTGAACTCCAAGTTGGGTGTGAATTTAATTCATTGGATATTGCCTGGATTTTCTGAACAGATGAAAGGCTCCTGTGCTGGGCACAGTTTAAGGTTTTAGTAAGTGAAGAGGGAGGGCCATATGTTCCAGTACCCTGTTGGACATGCTGCAAGGGATGGAAATGATTCCCAGCCCCAGCTACCACCTGAAGGGCAGGCTGTCCATGGGAGATCACCCTTCTCGGTCTGGCAGCCCCTGGTGATGGAAGACCTTCACACTCACTATCTAAGGGACATCTGATGAGAGGGACACTGATATGCCAGCAGTTATGCTGTCAGGCCAGTACTTGGCAGCCAAGGGAACACTGTTGGGATCGAGAAGAAGGCAGGAAGGAAGGGATGCCCACAAGGAAGCAACTGCTGGTGTGACAGAGGAGCAAACAAATAGTCAGAGAGGGTTCAGGACTTGGGACTGGGGCTGAGCCAGCAGCCCCAAATTACTTATCGCTATGATGTGATAGAGGGGCTGGCTCCAAGCACACTCTCTGTGGGAGTAGTTCTGAGGGGCTTGTGATGACCAGCTCAAAGACATGCTCAGTCAGTTTGTGTACGCACCAGAAAGGAGAGGTGGCCATGCCTGTCTCCTGGGCTGTCAAATACATGCTGTCCAGCTGTCCCAGCTCAGCCTGGCATTGCTGAGAAATGTCAGTGGAAAATGACAGCAGAGCTTTGTGAGCCTTGGAACACCATGTCCCCCTGTGCAGTGCTTTACAGACTAACAGTGAACTCCTTAAAGGTTGCACTTGCTTTAGCAACATCATTACCTCCTCTAGGAAATAAAGGTAAATCCCAGTAATCTCATCATGCTTGTGCTTAGTGGTTGCTGTAAGGACTCATCCGGCATCAGGCCGTTTTCCCTGTGGTCTCTCAGTTCCCTGGTGTGATTTTGTAGGGTGCTGAAGATGGCAGGCAGCTCTGCTCCTTGGATCGGCAGCGCTTACCTCTTCCTCCAGTCCACGTGCAAGACCGTCGTTCTGCCAACTCTCTACGAAAGCTCCCAGAAGAAACCTAGCGTGTTCAAGGCGCTGAAGCTGGCATTAGCAGGTACCCATCCTCTCTGGTATCTTGTCTTGTCTCCTCACACAACACCATGCCTTTCTTTAATCTCTCATGGGTAGGGAAAGCCCGTGCTCACTGCATTTAGGAAAGACAATAAAGTGGAGCAAGTTCAGCAAAGGTCCACCAAGATGGTTGGAGTCTGAAGCACTTGTCCTTTGAAGAGAGGCGGAAGGAGTTGGACCCATTCAGCCTGGTGAAAAGAAGGCTTTGGGGGACCTACCAAAAGCCTGCCAGTACCTGTGGGGAGGGAGAGATGGAGCCACACTCTTCCCAGTGGTGCATGGTGAATGAGAGGCAACAGGCACAAACAGAAACAAGAGGGAGACACCGGATATAAGGACAAACATTTTCCCCAAGAGGACAGTCAAGCAGTTGCCCAGAGCAGCTGTGTATTCTCCATCCTTGGGGGGTTTTCAAAATGGGACTGGATAAAGCCCTGAGCAACTTGGTGTGACCTCAGAGCTGATCCTGCTTTGCATGGGAGGTGGGGATAAAGATTTCCTGGGCTTCCTTCCAACTCAAACTGTCCTATGAGTTTTCTGCTTTATGAATGTTTGTTTAAACCCATTTATGTAAGAGGGAAAGAAAAGGATTGCAGTTCCTATGAAGGAAGATTTCATTTCTGTCTTGGTGCCACCACAGAAACATGATTTCTGCTTTGAGAAGCCAATTTTTAAAATTAGTGACAGGCAGTGTAAGTTCTTTTCTGCTAACAGCATTATTTACGTCGAAAAAGGACTTTTACGGCCAGTGGCCATAAAACAATGTTCCTGTACCCACCCTTGCACCAGGCTGACTGCAGAATAGTAGTGATTTGAAGAGTTGATCATGCTTACCTGGAATGACTCATGGTGTTCTTGACCTGTCGTACAGCCGAGCCTCTGGGGTTTAATTGGGCTTGTCTGACTGTACTGTAATTCCTTCTGGCAGTCAGTCTAGCAAGGTTGGATAATTTATCTGGTACAGGCCTGCTCATCATGCAGCTCGATCCAAAGATGGGAAGCAGCAGGAAGCCCAACACAGTTGTCCAGTTAGGCTCAATTTATCACTGCTTTGTGTCACTGGATTGTGAATCTGCTCACACATTTAAAGGAAAGCCCACAAAAAATGCTGAATCCTGCCTTGTTTATTCAGACCTAAAAAGGCCGTGAAATCTGAAGCTGCCTGAAGTTTCATGAAGAAACATGTGCAAAGTCCTCTCTTTTGAGGTAACTTGCCAGCCGTCTTGTACACTGGTCATAAAGGTTCCTATGCCTGTGCAGCTTTTCTGTCCCCAGCCCTCTCACCCTGTTACGGAAGCTTTTGTCTAAGCAGTGCTCAAAGCAAGAAGGAAGCAATAAAAGGACATTTCTGGTCAGCCACAGTGAATTAAAATGCCATTGCTAGGTGCCTAGACCCATTTCCCAGTTACACATCTGGTCCAAACTAGACTGTCTGATGCAACCAGGACTTAGTAAACTCTGTGAAGTCAGTCACTGTTAGATCACATATTTTTAAACGCCAGGTCACTCTGTCCTGCCTCATGTGGAGTGCAGAAGTCTCTTTTTGGGATTCGCCTCCAAACTTGTGTAAATAATGGGTTAGAAATACCTGATGTAGCACCAGTCTGGGCTGGCACCTCCATACAGCCCTGTGCCATGACAGGTCAAAAGGAGAACTAGGGTCTGGAAGCCACATAGCCAGCCTCCCACCAGCTTCTGCTGCTGCTGCAAAAAAGAGAAACATATTTCAAACTTTCATCATCAGCATCTAAAATCCCTGTAGTGAAAAAGTCAATGTGCACAGCTGGTCAAAATTGAGTTTTGCTGGGAGAAGGAAGAATGAAGGCCTGGACTATTTCTGTTGTCCACGCTGCTTGTGCTCCCCTCTCACTGTTAGGGGGCTTCCCTTGCTGCTTCCTGTTTAGATTTCACCATGAATTAATTCTCCGTGCAGAAAAGCTTAACAAGTCAAGACCCAAACTCAAGCAGCCTAAATTCCTGTGGCTGGATCAATCGTTCCCCATCTGTGAGATGTGTGGAAGGCTCAGAGCAAGACAAAAGTCACCTCTAGGCACAAGGTGGAGCATAAATGCTGAGGCTCTTTCCAGCCAGGACTTTTCATCACTCCAGAGAACTCCAGTCACAGGGACTGAAGATTGAGCACTAAGAAGAATTATGCGTTTTCATCTATAAAACTTCCCTGTGACACCAGTTTAGTGTAACCATTTCTGTCCCGGAAATGGAACTTCAAACATAAAACCTCCCCTAGTAAAGAGTGTTGGGAAAATCACCTGGGGTGTAGTACCATGTGGCTCCTGCTGGACAACCACACCTCATGGGGATTGATGGTGACAAGGCAAAAAAACCTTACCCCTTTCCTCTTGGTTTTACACACAGGTTTTTCACCGCAGAGGACTTTATCACAGATGGAAGAGAATTCAAAAGCTGCTCCATTGCAGGCTTGGTGGTGGATGGGAGTGGGTCTGGGTTGTCTGTCTCATACCTGGATAGTGACTCTGCTCACTTCTCCCTGCCAGACTCCACCGGCAGCATGAATGGTGTGGACATGCTCAAAGTGCACTGCAGCCACCTGCACCTGATAGTCCAGCTCAAGTTCTGCAAGCGGGAGAACTGCCGCCGGTTCCTGCAGAGTTACCGGGAAGGAGCGCTGAGGAAGTCCCTCCAGAATCATCTCCAGCAGTCCTTGGCCATGACCACGGTGCCTCTTGAAATGGAGCTGAAGGCAGGCAGCGAGCACCTCGATGACATGCTGAAGGATGAGGATCACTGCCTGGAGTGCATCTACAGAGAAAAGGTGAATGGGAGCGGGAGGGAGGCCAGGCAGCAGTGAGAAGTGGGAGCACAGGGCTCAGGAAAGGTGGGTAGAAATCCTGCTCTGCTGCAGCGTGATGGGTTGTTGACTTCTCCATCCTTCAGTTCTCGAGTGTAATATGGAGAAAAAGCTCTGCCCTTCCCCAGAAAACAGCTGTGCACTTCTGTGGAGGGTCAGAGTTACCTAAAGCAGTCTACAGAGATTCTGCTAAGTCACTGTGGTTACTGTGTATAACAAGTTGTGTGGTTGTTATCACCACTAAGATGAGGAATTATAAAAGGTGCAGTTGAGAATGTCAAGCCAGTGTGCTCAGAATTACAGAACAGTGAGGGTTGGAAGGGACCTGTGGGGATCGTCTGGTCCAACCCCCCTGCTGCAGCAGGGTCACCCAGAGTAGGGGACCCAGGATCCCATTGTCCAGGCAGCTTTGGAATCTCTCCAGAGAAGGAGACTCCACAACCTCTCTGGGCAGCCTGGGCCAGGCTCTGACACCCTCACAGCAAAGAAGTTTTTCCTCCTATTCAGCTGGAACCTCCTGGATTCCAGTTAGTGCCTGTTGTCCCTTGTCACTGGGCACCACTGACAAGAGTCTGGACCCATCTCCTTGACCCTGCCCTTTAGCTCTTGCTCAGCACTGATCAGATCCCCTCTCAGGCTGCTCTTCTCCAGCTGAACAGCCCCAGGGCTCTCAGCCTTTCCTCAGCACAGAGATGCTCCAGTCCCCTCAGCATCTTTGCAGCCTCCGCTGGACTCTCTCTAGTAGCTCCTTGTCTCTTTTGAACTGGGGAGCCCAGCACTGGAGACAACACTCCAGAGGTGGCCAAACCAGGGCAGAGCAGAGGGGAGGAGAACCTCCTTCAACCTGTTGGATGTGATACACCTGGAGGCAGGCGGCACTCCTGTGTGGAACCACCACTGCTTAGCACCCTCCCCCCCTGCCTCGCACACCACCTCCTCTGAGAGTAGCAGTGGTGGCTGCACCCAGGAACGAGCACAGACACTCTGCTTGTTATCCCCACGGCACGTGACAGAGTGGGGACACAAAGCATCTGCTGCCAGAAGGAACAGGCTGCTCTTCTGAAGGCAGTCTCTCTCTCAGGGGCAAGATCTAAGGTCTAGCTCATCGCACACTTTGGCACTGGCATGCTAATCCTGTTAGCAAGAACAGTCACATCTTGTAATCTCACCACAAAAACAAGGCACTTCGTATGATTAAACTTGCTGCCTTTCTCATCTCCTCTTTTTTTCCACCTGGAACTTGCAGTACCTTAAAGCTCTGGTTCCCTCTACATGGTCCTGAGAAATAGGTAGTCACCATCCACTCGGGAAGATGAATCACAAGAGCATGTTTTGCCAGGTTGCTTTTCTGCAAGCACAGATTGAAATGCAAACCTTTCAGCCCCGGATCGAACAACATGTGATATCCCATCCCCTGTCAACTTCTGCTTATGGCTCCCTCCCTCTGCTGAACCAGCTGACCAGACAAAAGAGATGGGCTTATTCTCAGTTCCCCAAAACTGACTCAGTCTGACAGTGCAACAGTTGGAAAGATGACACGAGGGCACAGCTGTCAGTGGCTGAGGGCAGAGCTGGGTCCCTCCTGTCAGCAAGCTAAACACTGGACTGAGAGCACTCACCAGCTTTGACTCTTCCCATGGGCTTTGCCTTCTTTAATCCTTTCTCTGATTGCCAGCTTTTTGGAGGTCACACTAGTTTTCTCTTGGTTAGAGAGAAAAACTGTCTTGGAGAGGACCCAGGAACAACAAAATGCTTATAAATTTCTTAAGGGCAGCTGTCAAGAGGGCGGGGACAGACTCTTGTCAGTGGTACCCATCAATAAGACAAGGGGCAATGGGAACAAACTAGAACACAAGAAATTCCACCTCAAGATCATGAAAAGCTTCATTCCTCTGAGGGTGTCAGAGCCTGGCCCAGGCTGCCCAGAGAGGTTGTGGAGCCTCCTTCTCTGGAGAGATTCCAAACCTGCCTGGAGAATGGGATCCTGGGCCCCCTGCTCTGGGTGACCCTGCTGGAGCAGGGGGGTTGGATGAGTTGATCTCCAGAGGTCCCTTCCAGCCCCTACCAGTCTGTGATTCTGTGAAAAGTAGGTAATGGAGGGGCAGAGAGGTAGAAGGTGAGTAGGAGGAGCTGCCTGCTTTGATGGCCATTAGCTGACAAGGCCAGGTCACCCTATTTCATGGGTCTGACCATCATGTGGGGTCAGTCAGAGAAGCCACATGGCTGCTGGTGCACCCTAATTCTTGCAGAGGGCTGCTGAAAATAAACATCAACTAGTAGCAGTTTTGTGCAACTTGTAAGCTGCACATGAGAAGCCAAGGAGGGGGGGATTACCTGTTTCCTGTTACAGTTTCAATGTCACATCTTCACAGCCAGAACTCGGTTAGACTGTCTCATTTGGCCAGTCTACTACGCGTGCTGTAGCTATCTCATTGCTCCTTTCTCGACACCATCATCTTAAGCTGCACCTTCAGCTTCGTGAGCTGGTGAACCTGGTCACTGTTTGCCTTACAGCCTGACCGCCTGCGGGACGAGGAGATCACAGAGCTGGAGGAAGGCCTCAAGAGCCTCACTGTTCACCAGAGCATCAACAACAACAACATGGCTGTAAAAGACGGTGCACCTCCGAACCCCGCATCTCTACCCTGTCCTTCTCAAGGCAGTTCCCTTTCCCCACAGGCCACCTTCATCTTTCAGGGACAGGAGTTTGGTGAGTAGCTCAAACTGACCAAGAGAGCCCCCTGGGTGTTTCTCGTCTCCAAGCCCTCAAGTTCTACCTCAAAGAGGGAGACTTAACTTGACTACATATTGGGATCTACCTCAGATAAATCAATTATTTCCCAGCATCCCATAAGGAAGGAATTACAGCAGTCCTAAGATATTGCCACACTGCTTCAGTCAGGCCTCAGCCTCTTTTCTGGGGTGGCACAGAACCAGAGCCTTTGGAGCCTGCATCCCTTCCTCACATTTTAAAGCTCCTTAATACTGAAAAGGAGGATGCAGAGTGGTTTTCTCTTCCTCCATGTCCTTTGGGTGAGGTCAGCAGTGATGTTTACTGCAGCTTGCCAGTGGTGGAGGAGCTGTCAGAGCTCACTGCCCATGGTGGGACAGTCCCTTTAGCTTCACTGCTCTTGCACTTCTGCTCCACACACTCGGTGCTGCCCTGGGGTTAAAACACTGTGAGACAAGCAGAGCAGCTCCACAACAGTTTAATAACATGCTGTGGATGCCAAACAGGTGCTGAACAGACTCCCTGCTCCATGCAGTGTTGAGTGAGCCTTGGATGGGCCCAAAGTGCACCACACCAAGTGTGAAACCCCTGTTTTACCTGCCCTCTGTCCCTTTCAGCCAACAGAGCGCTCACAACAGATGACCACCAGAAATTTGCCAAGCTGGTGTCCAAGAAATGGAAGCAAGTGGGTCGCTCTTTGCAGAAGACCTGCCGGGCCCTACGTGATCCTGTCATTGATAACCTGGCCCTCGAGTATGACCGAGAGGGACTGTATGAACAAGCCTATCAGATGCTTCTCAGATTTATCCAGTCAGAGGGGAAGAAGGCCACGATAGCACGGCTGATCCCAGCCCTGGAAGAAAATGGTCTCGTCAGCTTGGCTGAAGAGCTCTTGGGCCTCCGTTCCAATGAGGACTGCTCCTAGAGCCCAAAGGGTAGTGGCATTGCTAACGGCTTTCTTGCTTTAGCTAGTGAACGAGACTGCTGCCAGTGTCTGGGAATGCACAGTCCTGAAAATCACTGCAGGTTTCCATGAGGGTGGGAATGCCCAGGGGAGAGGCTCTGTGCTCGCAGAAGCCAGCACAGACCTCTGATGTTCCTTATTTCATTCCATTTACAGAAGTCAATGTTCCTCTCCTGTGGACTGGCAAGAGAGGCTTTCTTCCTGACTTCCTTCAGGACTGGAATGTCACAGGAAAGCAGCCAGACAGCTCGAGAGCCCTGGGGAAGGGTGGGGGAGAGGACAAAAGCAAGGAGGGCAGCTCAGAGAATTTCTCTGGGAAGGAGGCAATGCCACTGTTTCTCAGGCTGTGGCCCAGGATCATCACTTGGAGAGCTGCAATATAATTTTTTATATTGAAGACATTTATGCCCTCAAGCAAAGAGAGGGGAAATTAAGGAAAAGTAAATTTTATATTATTTTTAATCTTCGTTCTTTGAATGAGAAACATCTGTGGCAAGTGCATCCATCCTGCTCTACTCTAGCACAGCTCCTTGCCCTCTCGCCACCTGAAGGCATAATCTTCCACAAGGCACAAAATTGCTGCTGTAGAACTAGTTTCAGGCACTGAACAAGCAATGTGGACAAACACAAATTCAGAGAACGATTCCTAACTTTTTCTGGACCGTGGTGGATAATAATATATCGACTACATCGTGCTTAGCTCTTTCCTTCCAACCTGAGCGAGCCTGCATCTGTGAGAAGGAAACCACAGCGTTGGAAGGAAAAACAGTCTCCCAGTCAGCAAGTGACCTGTGGAGAGTGGAGTGGAGCTGCTGCTCTGTGGTGTGCTGCAGCATCAAATACCAGCGTGAGCCCAGCCCCTAGAGCTGAGGGGTCACCTCTGGCCAGCTGGCTGCCACTGCCTTCACTCTCTCCTTAACCCCCAGCCCTCGGCCTGATGAGGAGAGGACAGCTCACACCATCGTGTCTCTCAGGACTTGGGCTCTGCAAAGAACTCTTCCCTGCTGGTGTTGTCACTGTGTGACAATTGGGCGTCAGCTGCAGTGCCTGGATTTACCTGCCCTGATTTTGAGGGTAAAAATGGCTTAAAAGACAAAGCCCCTAAAGCCCAGGGCTGACTTGCGCGTTTGGTTCTGGTGGGAGAAGCTGACTGTCTCCTGGTGGGGTTGACACAGGCTGCAACAGAGCAGAGCTTCATCTTTGCCTATAACAAAGCTCAGAGCAACAAGGCTCTGCCATGACAAGGGTCCCATGAAGCACAACAGCTTGGTCACCTTTGACATGTTCCCAACGCTTTCCTGATGCGGTTTTTGTTCTCCATTAATTCTGTCCCTCTTTGTCCTTCCCACCCATGGGAGTAGCCAGTGGGCCTTGGGAGATATTTCAGATGTGGAGGGTGGCTCTGCCAGCACACAGAAAGCCAGTATGTTCACACAGATATTGGGCACTCGTGGTAGGACCAGCCTTCAGACAGGCAAGCCCTGATGGCATCTTAACCCACAACTCCCATCTTAATCCTTCACTGGAGTCAAAGCTGTAATCCAGTAAGGAGGAACACAGCCTTGAGTTCAGGATGGGCTCAGATCCGAGCTCCTGGGGCTGGTGCTGCTCCCTTGGCTTCTGCTCAGAGGCATGTCGTGAGCATCAGATCACTGAAGACCTGGATGGTCTTCAACAAAGCTGGGGTCCACATGCCTCAGATGAACGGAACACCACGTTCCTCAGGATAAGCCTGAGGAACCTGGCTTCTTTTTTTCCTGCAGATTTTGAATCCCCAAGAGTATGTACACAGTGTGGAAAGGAAATGGAAGGGGCTAAAGATGGGGAGAGTGTTTTCAGGATGTGAGTGAATCTGTTGCCATCTTGCCTTTAGCTTCAAAGGAAGCAGGATTTCATGCAGGCACCATCTCTACGAAGACAGTGGCTCCGTGGCATTTCATTAAGCCATTCTATGCCAGTGCTGCATTCCTGCTCCATGTCCTTTCCTTTACAGCAGAACCAGTGCTCTTCCCAGAAGAAAGCAATTCCCTCTCTGACAGTTTAGCTTTCGGGACCCACATGGCAATGCTGGTGTTAGTTCAGGCTGCTGTGGAACCCTACCTCAAAGCATTGGACTTTCCTGCCAGATCCCCACAGGGGAACTCTGCTTGGCAGCAACCCACCTGGCAAATGTTTGTTGTTGTATTTTGTCTGGTTTTTGGTTTTTTGGGGGTTTGGTGGTTGTTTTTTTTTTTTTTTAATAATCAGAAACTTGAAAATTACTTCAACAGCAAGATGCTTTGCTCTTGATTTTACAAAAATTATTTTTTTAGGCAACTAAGCCCTGCGTGTAGCCTGCTCTCTCATTTGAAATGAGCATTTCTCACCTCTCAGAACAGCTATTCATGTGCACAATTTTCATGCAGTTATAAGGCAGACACTCAGCAGTGAGAACTGCTGGCTTTTACAGCATCTGTTAACTCTCAGAATGAGAAAGGCTTATTATTCAGCATCTACTTTGAGTCTGAAAATCTTCTCTGGTGCTCTTACTGTATTACAGAGGACTAAGCACAAATGCTTTTTTTTTGTCTTAATGCAAACCTTGTGCATTTTATTCTCCTGCCAGAAGTTGGCATATGTGTTTCCTCTTACTCACAGATTCCCTCTCAGAAGGGCTATTAAGGGCTGGAGCTCCTGGCAACTTTTCTGGAATATCATCATCTTTAACAGCATTCACAGGTGCCTTCACTGCAGAGACTCTAAGGAAAAGTGTTTCCCAGTGATATTCCATGGTGGAATTGTCTTGAGCACATGGCATGGTTTGGGACCATAGCAGCGCCCGTTTCATACCTCCTTTTTTGTGATCAGTCATCTTCATTAGATGCAATAAAAAACTCGATTCTGGTCTCAAGCAGACTCCTTCCTGCTAAAAGAGTAGGAGTTTTAGTATTATTTGGCACAAACAGAGAGACAATTTTCACAGAAGCCTTAGAATGAAATAGATCAATTGCACCATGAATACACGGTGTCATTGGCATTGATCTGGCATTTGGCTTAGGATCTACTCTGAATTTACACCTGGTTTACCCAGAAAATACTACAGTGTTTTTACACCAGTGTGCAAAGACGAGGGAACTTGCATCACGGATGGAAGGAAGAAGCACTCACAGAGGAAAAAGCATTAGCAGAGATTTGTTGAAGAAACTAGAGGCGTGCCTTCACCTCGGACAGCAGAACTGCAGAAGGAGCTGGATGTTGGGGGTTCTTACACCAGAACCTCAGTGCTACGTGCCAGACCAAGGGCTACAACTAAGCACTCCCGGTGACCACCTGACAGTCACGCTGTTGGGAGAGGATTGTGACTGTACTTTCTTCCTTGCCCGTGCAAAGTTAGTTGCACGGCTGCCAGACATGCAAACAACATTCCCTTACTATTATTTATACCAGTTAGGTAATGACTGGTGGGTGAGAGAAGCCATAGGCAGTGCTGCTGCTGGTGAGTTTGGCCTTATTCTGTAACAGTTCTTCTCTGTGTATTGAGATACGCCTAAAAAACCCATATTTTCATGGGGGGTGGTGGTGGTGGTGATGTTTCAGAATCAAACATGCAGCAAATAAAGATGCTAATCAGTTACATATATAAAAACATTAAATAAACTATAAAACAAAGAGCAGAAACCAGGCCAAAATGTGCTTGCAGGAAGGGCTCCAAAAGGTGCTTTTTTTTTTTTTTTTGGTACAGATTGTTTTTGTAGTTTTAGCAATGTTTGAGATTTGAAGGAGGCTCTTTTCAGTCTGCCAGAAGGAATGAGAGATTCATCCAAAGGAGCATTTGAATGATTTGTTTTGGCACAGCTGAGCTACAGCATTCAAAGGGATAATAACAAAGAGAAGAGTGAAAGCTAAAATGCTCCCCAGACACACATCGACATGAGACATCTGATAGAAGTAAACCTGAGACTATACCCTGATACAAAATCCTCATGAAGGAAAATATCAAAAGGCACAGTCAGTGAGAGGCTGACATTCACCCTTTTAGATGCTCATTAAAAAATACACCATAGATTAATTATTCTGCTGAAGATGATGATGATGATGCACCATCATGGCAGACAGGGAAGGTGCTTTCCTCCAGCAGCTTCAGTTCTCACACGGCACTGCTGCTTACAGTCTGTCAGCTGAAACCAATATTTGACTCAAAGATAAGGAAAGGGTTCAGCAGTATTGATCAGAACCACTTAAAAGTCATGAGCTGGACCTTAAATAAATCATAAAGTTTTCTTGTAGATTTTCACAGCAAATCAAATTAAAACCAAATGTTGGCAGGTCCCAGGTTTCCATTTCCAGCTTCAGCCTCACCACTGGTAAGATGGATATCTGTGTTATTTTTAATGCAAACTGGGGTGCTGATGTCACAGCACTGCAGGTTACGGAGCTTTATGAAAAAAGCCTCCAAGTGAAACAGTTTGCTGGAGTCTCACAGCTGGAAAGTCTCAGAACTGTATCTGTTTCAGAATCTGGGGGAAGCCCAGGCAGAAAACAGAATACACTTTGTACCAGTGACAAGATACAGAAAACGTAAGGCCAAAAAAGGGTGTAGGCTTAGAGCTGAGGGAAGCTCTAGGTGCTTGGTGCAGACACTGCTCCAAAGGTCTTTTCCCAGTGTGAGGAAACGGTGGGGTTTTGCTTTACCTGTTGGTTTTGCCATTCATTTAAAATCTGGTCCAGCATCAAGAAGCCATCCTGCTGCCTGGGTCACCGTGTCACCTCCCCTCTGCAGTTTCAAAGGTACCTTAGAGCCACCTCCGAGTCACACCCTGGCAACTGCCCCAGACTCTGAAACCAAAAGTGAGCACATACAGCAATGAGGAGCCTCAAATACACTGGAATTGCTGCTTTAGTTCAACTGCAAGTTCTGGTACGGGCATGAAGCTCTGGCGTTGGACACTTTAAACCAGGGAGAGTGGGAGCTGAGGGTTTCCTTAGTCTATCCCACATACTGGAGCAGGTACATGGAGTTGGTGAGATACACTGCTTTACAGCAGACAAGGCTCTGGCCATGTGTCTTTGGTCCAGAGATGGCTCAAACAGTGTGGGAATTTAAGGCCTAGAGTAAAAAATGAGACTTTTTTGTCTTCTCTGGATTGAATTTTAAAGCCACTGAAGGGATTTGGCCATATGTGTCTAACAGAAATCCACAGGAGAGATGTGGTTAAGTCCTGTAGTCATCAGTGGAAAAATCCCTTGCTGACCTAGAAGGAATTAGAAATTCCAGATTCCTATGGTATTCAGCATCGGATCTGGATCAGCCATCTACAGCTACGGACAGCAATGCCATGTATACTCAGGTCTAAGACAGTCAACTTCCAAGGAATTGTATTTTATAGAAAAAAAGTACTTTGGTCTATTTTTTTTTCCACATTCTTTTTTTATAAATAAATATATACTTTTGGTGAAAAGTGCCTCAGAGACTTTCATAAAAAACTTACTTGCAGTAGTAAGAAAGGGGTTCACTGAAGTTCTGGGGTTCACTGAAGTTCTGGGTCTCACCAGCTCTTTGAGGAGCATCCAGCCAAAGCATCTGGATGCACAAAGACACATTTCTACTGACACACTAAGGCTGGCACCCCACTTGCAAGTTAACAGCTCTGATTTCAAGTCAAAACCAAGCTAAGCCACCACATTTGTTCACTTGCCAGTTACTGCTTCGATGATGCTTGGATGAGCCTTTTTTAGCAAACATGGCCAGAAGGGGAGGTTTGTCCCAAACCTGGCACCTGGCAGACCTCCCTGTGTTTCTTTCAGTGCCATTATATATCTGGAACTCCTCCGAGGCCACTGCATCTCTCTAATCCCAAAGCACCTTGCTATCCTTGGAGCTGCCTGCCCCCTTGGTGGGGAGCCAAGGAGCTTGGACATTAAATCTCCAGTGGCTTTGCACAGGAAGCCACTGGCTGACCTGACAGCTGAACCCAGGGAAATTCCTTTTGCCATGAACTCGAGGAGAGTTCATTTTACCCTGAATCATTTAAATCTCAGCCAACGCTTGAAAAATCAGGAGATGAGCTCTTCTTAACCACAAAGCTGTATCCTCAACCGCGTGGCTCGATGCCTGTGGGAATACAGTGACGGGGAGCAGGGCTCTGCCCTATGGTGGGTGGAAGGACATTTGGCACACGGCTCACTTAAAGCCAACACACCAGCCCAGGGTCAACAGGGTTGACCTATTGATGAAGATCAACAAGATGACTGGCCCAATCTTGCAAGGCAGAGTGACACACAGACCAAGGGCACCCTTGCTGGCAGTGAGAAGAATGAATCGGCCGTGTACCAGTGCAGGGAGCAACGTACAGGTGAGACGACAGCCAGGTAGAAGCACCCATGGAGTAAACTCCACCTCCCCAGCTCCTTGCATGACTCCCCAAGCCCAAAAGCACCACACAGCAATGAAAGATGCTATTTTCACTGACACACAGCAGAAATACCTGCTGTAGAGGAAGAGGATCAAGGTACCTTGGGTTGGCATAGAGAAAGGTTTCCAGCCAGCTGCACTGTTCAGCCGGGACCTGGTGCAGGTTCAGACAGCTGCAGATCAGGAGGAAAGGGCTTTCCCAGCCTGGAGCACCTGAAGGCAGGGCCTGAGGGTTGCTCAGCAGAAACCCATCCACATGACAGCTTCTCACAGTGACACTGTGTTCAATAAAGCAAAACGTTTGAGCTGCAATTGAAAAAAAAGATCAAAAAAAAAAGCACAGACACAAACAGAAACATTTTTACATTGTGTTTAAAAACAGTTGGGCGTTTGTGTAAACAACAGAGTAGATCAAAACCTGCTTTTATGACAAGTTCGCTATAAACGAAAAACTTTGCATGCTAAAGGGGCTGTGGTTTGGGTGCTCTCCAGACCCTTGGCCGGTTAGGGGAATAAGGGTGGTTGTGTCCATTACAGAGACAAAGAAACGGCCTCAGAGGTAGGAAATGCTGCAGTCAGTGGGTGGATCGATGGCAATGGCATTTCAGATCCGTCTCCAAATACAAGTGGTTTGGTTTTAAAGTAATTAAAATTAAATGGAGGAAAAAAAAAATATTGTGGGGTTTTTTGTTGTTGTTCTTTTGGGTGGTTTGGGAGGGACCCTCACATCTGTCTTCGGCCTCTGCGCTGCTCAGCTCCCACCTCCTCCCATGATTTCCCTACTAGAAGGAAAAAAAAGCAAACAGAAACTTCCAAGTGGACTTTCTTTCTCAGCTGAAACTTCTCATTCTCAAGTTCTAACTTTGAGCTTTAGCAGAGATAAATAAAGGGATTAAAGAAAGGGATGAAAAAAAAAAGCCAAGTAATTAAAAAGCCAGAAACCCCAGAATGTTATCTCAAAAAAAGTCACGATAAAACCCCAAAAGAGCCTTTTTTTTGTGGTTATTTTCAAGCGGCAAACCAGCAGCACCGACGGCAGCCCCCAGGCTGGCTGCCCCTCGACGCCTCCGTGCCGGCCCTGCCCCGCGGGGTGCGGATGCTGGAGCCCATCTGCTGCTCCCCAGCCTGCCCAGCGATCACGTGGCAGGCGCTTTGGAAGCGGACCCAGCTCCTTCCTTCCCCTGGTGCGGTCATCGCTCCTTCCACCCCGGCACGGAGCGTGCGAGGGGGGAGCCCCACGGCTCCTCTCGGACCCGGCCGTCGGCACACGCACCCGTCCCGGGCAGGCGCCCCGGCGCTTGGGGAGCTTCGTTGCCCTTCAACATGAGCACGGCCCGCAGCGCGGCAGAGCGAGCGTCGCTTCGCTCCGCGAGGATGTCCTCGGTTTCACGGAAAGGCTGAGGAATGTCTCACGCTAACTCTATCCAGATGTGCCTCCTTGGCAGCCCGCTGCCGAGCCATTACCGAGGGGACGCGGGATCGGCGCTATCGAATGGGACGTAAGTATCTGTGATGTACGTTTGCTCGGGGTGGGCTGGGGAGAGTCAGGCGGCAAGCAGCGGGGAGCGGGGCCCGTCTGCACCGCTTTCCTCCTCCCGCCCCGCGGCTTCGTTTTTCCGCCCCGTTGCTCTTCCAGTGCCGTTACGTGCAGCAACCCGAAGCGCGATGGTTAACACGCAGCAGGGTCGGCTACAGGCTCTGAACACGCAGCCTCCAGCCCTGCGCCTTCTGCTTTACTCTTTACTTCCCAAAGAACTTTTCTTCGGGAGTTTTACAGGAAAAAAAAAGTTTGGGGCTTCTTTAGACAATGCCTTCAGAGAGAAGGCTTCCTCCCAACCCCAAACATGTTCCAAGTGGTGGCATGTTACATTCCTGGGCAGTAAAAGGAGTGAATCTCCTCGCTGTGTGACACTGTTGTATGCTTGGAGCAAAACACGGGAGTTTTCAAGCTCTCTGGTGTGGCAAAGAGAGAAAGAAAACACTTTGGTCCCCGTGAAATGAGCTGTTACTGAGCACAGTTGGTGCAGCGTTTGGGCAGATTCTGATAAACTTACGCCTTGAGTATCATCTTGAAGTGAGTAGGGCGAGTCAGTGCGTCCCCCCTCTCCCGTTTGTGTCCGGGTGTAACAACACCTCCGTGCTAACACACTGGGATTGCTGGGTTTGGGGCACATCGCACAAACTGGATCAGAGGAAGGAGTGGGAGGTGAAGAGGCAGCGAGTGCTGCAGCCTGGGGAGGGGTGAGAAAGGAGGACAGTTGTTTCAGTTGGGCCATTTCTTACCCCTTCATGAGCCTGCACCACTTTTTTTATTTCCCCTGGTCCCAAGGGGAGAATGTTTGCAAGAGAGCAGTTTCCTGGCCCTGTGCTCAGCTGCTCCAAGAGGGGCCTGTCTCCCTGAAACACTCAGGGCACGAGCTGAGCTCTCCACAATTCTGAAAACCAGACCAGCTACACACAAGATGATGTCTGGATTTAGGAAAATACCTCTCGAGGGCGTTCAGCCTGCAAAGGATAATTGTGTGTTACCTTCTCCTACCTTGCAGGCAGCTGAACGCTCTCATTAGAGACATGGCGTGGCTTCTATGAGGAGCTGGAGCTTTCCCTGTTAGCTGAAGGTTTCCCTGTTTGCTGGGGCCCTCCATGACGTGTCTGGCAGCAGAGCAGTGCTGCACAGGCCCGATGGCACGTCCTGCCCTGGAACGGCTGGGAAAACATCCTGCACTGCTTAAACACAGCAGAGCTGCAGACCCCAAGCCGTGCCACGTGTACACGAGTGACTTACCCCGGGTCAGCGGGGCACTGGGAGGAGCAGTGCGGGCAGCGGGTGCTTCCCAGAGGTGGTGGGGACAGTGGGGCAGGCAGCCAGCACTGCCCCGGGTCAGCAGGGCTCTCCTGCACAGCCACCCCTGCCTTCTGCTGCGGCACCACGCTGGGCACGGTGCGAGTTCCTTTCTGGGACCCCTGCACACGAGAGCAGATATCTTAGTGTCCATCTCCAGCTTTCACACAGCAGCTCTGCAGTTTCTCTGCTTCTAAGTTTCTTTACTTCACAAAAGCTTCACCAACTGGGGTGAAAGCTGAAAGGAGGCAACGGCAGCAGTCATTTGTGAGCCGCTGTCTAACGTGTGACTGGCATTGCGAGGGCAAGGCTGGCAGTGCTAACAGGAGACTGATTAAATGGGACCAGCTGGGAGGCTGATGGAACCACAGTTTTGAGGGCTGGGGCAAGCAGAGTGTTAAATAAGACACCGTGTCCTGTAGCACCGTGGATCTCATCCATTTGTTATCACTGGCATGAAACGCAGCTCAGGCAGGGAAGTTGGAAACGGTCTTTGGAGCAGGGATTGCATTTTCGTTACCTGCTTGCGTGGTGTTTCAGCCCATGGAGCTTTTGCCAACACAAGTACCAGCAGCAGTGACACTGTGCTGGTGCCACGGAGCACTGCTGGGGTGGTGAGACCATCCAGCAGCAGCCAGGCAGCACCCTGGTGGGAAGATGAGCGCTGCCAGTCTCTGCCCCTCTGCACCAAACTCATTTGGCTCCAGCTCATGATCCCAACTCCTGGGAAAGCTCTCAAGCCATTCAGCTAATTAAAGTCTACAGCCTGTTCTCACTTTGTTTATAGACTTCGAAGGAGTTACTCTTTTCTGGTGAGGCAGCTTAGTGATTGCTTTAGTTACTTCATTTTTCTCGTGCTCTGCACTAACCAACATGTCAAAGGGAGTCTCTTATATTTTAAGCTTGCCCTGTATGTCTAGTCAAGATATTCAAATTGCTCAGCATCTATTTGTAATCTTATAGCTCCAACTGAAAACCTCTTCACAAACAGCATGTAATCAGAGAGGAGTTGTCCTGCACCAAAGCCACTCGGAGCATCAGCTTTGATGAGGTTATCGACTCTGCCTGGAAGAGGGGGAAAACAAAACAAACCCATCGAAAACCAACACAAACTAAAAAAGAAACCATGCAGGGATAAAACTCATTATGTGACATCCAAACATAGAGGTTAGAGGTCTTCTTCAACACAGAGCTATTTTTGCCCCTTAAACACTCCAAAAGCACCTGTTTTGTGCATGTTTTTGCATATGGGGCAGAACAATCCCAGCGCTGGGAGCTGACACGTTACCCTGCTGGTGCCCCAAGGGGACCAGGCACCCAAGGAATGCAAAACGGAGATGAATTCTTTCCTGTACAAGACCCATACCCAGATAACTCAGCTGAGAGTTTGAAAGCTTTGCCTTAGCACTTGACATCAGGTTTGTGTGCAGGGGTAAGAGAAGGACAGCAGCCTGACATGGTTTGAAGAAACCAAAACAAGTGATCCCCATGTAAAACAGAGCTTCATCCCACCAGTATCCTGGTCTCGTGTGATAAAGCTCATCTGCACACAGCTGTTTTCCACAGTCCCAGCTGCAGGATGGCATAGAATCCCAACATGGCAGGGGTTGGAAGGGACCTCTGGAGATCATCTGGTCCAACCCCTCTGCTGCAGCAGGGTCACCCAGAGCAGGGGGCCCAGGATCCCATTGTCCAGGCAGGTTTGGAATCTCTCCAGAGGAGGAGACTCCGCAGCCTCTCTGGGCAGCCTGGGCCAGGCTCTGACACCCTCACACCAAAGAAGTTTTTCATTTGTGCTTGTTGCCCCTTGTCCTTTCACCGGGCACCACTCACCAGAGTGCTGGATCCCCAGAACTTTCTTTAGTTCATTTTACAAAGAAACAGCTCGGATATCTAGATGACCTTTAAAGGTCCCTTCCAACCCCAAACATTCTATGATTCTACGATCAGCAACCACAGCCCCTCAAACTGCATGGCTCACAAAGCATATGCAGTCCCTCCACTGCCCAACCCAAACCTACCAGTGGCAGCTCCAGCTTCAGGAGGAAGGAAGGGAGATGGAAGGGAGATGGAAGGGAGCTGGAAACACTTCTCATGCAGCAGGGCAGCAAGTTGATCTGGGAACAACCCACAGCCATGCCTGGTGGGGATGGAGACTCCCCTGAGCTGGGCTGGGCTGAGTATTCAGCAGAGCATGTTGCTGCGTTTCGTACCTTCTTGTTCAGTGTACCTCATTTCTGGCTTGCCTCACTATCACAGCTGCTTGTCCTGAGGCTGGGTGGGTTGAATAACCACTCTCCAAGGCTTCTTGATTGAATCTGGGGATGGGATCCAGAGGCTTTTCCCCACCAGGGCCCATGTGAGCACAAATGCCAAGCGATGGAGACGTGACGGCAAAAGAAGGAAGTTTCCAGGATGAGCTCATCAAGGCTTCACATCGTTGAACCAGGAATGAAGGGCTAGCAACTTTTAAAAAGAAATATTTTTTTAAATCATCATTTAACTGCTTTTATTGCAGCACTCCTTGGCCCTATTTCAGAATCCTCTTCTCAAGTAAATGAAATCCAGGCAGAGGACCTGGCCCTCTGCCTGGGGGTGCAACAGCGCAGGTCAGGTTCCCTGCCTGGATGCTCACCAGGGTGCCGTGCCCAGATCTGACCGCTTCCAGCTTTCGAGCATTTTGTTGCTTCTCCAGCTGTGCAGGCTGTGAAATCCTTGGTCCTTCCAGCACGTTCCCTATGTTTCCACTTCATGGATATAGCACCTCTCAGGCTCTTCTTACAGCCCAGCTCAGCCCTCTAACATCACTGGTGCTCACAGCTCAGCATGCAAGACTCGGTGACCTTCTGCAGGACCCTCCTTGTCCCACTGCTGGGGCAAACTGAGCCATCTCCTTCACCTGCTTGAGCTGGACTCAAGATCCCTACTGTAGGATCCCTGTGTAGCCCACACAAAGAAATCCAACACAAAAAGGGGCAACTGCACATTTCTCCAAGCTTGGAGGACATGGGAGACATCCCTGGCAGCTGAAGCTGCGTTCCCCGAGGCACCGAGTGACGCAGCAGCTTCCCAAGCCCAGCTCCATTTCACTGGTTGGATGGAGATCCCTCACTGTGGAGCAGAGACGTGTCCTCCTTGGAAGCTGAGAAACGCTCTGCTGTGCTCACATCTCCTGTTTGGCATCCAATATTTTTTGCCTGCTTTGATAGCCCTGTAATTTTTTATTTCCCCTCCTGGCATAGAGGTGGATGAATCATCTTTTTGGCTCTAGGACACAGCAGAGTTCCTGCCAGAATCATCAATCCCTCCAAATTCAGGAACAGGACAGCTTTTCCCACACTGACATCCCTGGATAGAGCTCACACCTATGTAACAGTCGAGCCTCTTTCCTTCAAAAGGAGGAAATATCTAACAAAAGACTGGGAAATCCAAATAATCTGACCAAAGACTCACTTCAAGGGCTGGCAACTTCTTCTGAAAACTAAATGTCTATATTCCACACTCAACTGTTTTATTTCAGCATGAAAATTGCTATTTCTCATTTCTTCTCTTTCAATAAATGAAAACACAGACTAAAATCCAGGCTAACATCCCAGGCTTGTAACAATTCAGGCTTTTTCTTGGCTTTTTCAAGGATGCTTATTGCCAGCTCCCGAGATGCTGGCAGGATAAATCTGTAAGTCATGGAAATTAAGAGTTTCATGACACACACATTTTATTCCAAACCCTTGCTGATAAAATTAAACACAGGAAAGAGCCAGGACTTGCATCCAGCTCCTTAATTGCCAACTGTGGAGCCTGGCAGCTGAAACAAGATCACACTTTTGCATAGAAAAGGGGAAAAAAAAAAATGCTATCACAGTGAGGAAGGGGATGAGACTTTATGAAGAGCCAGAGTGGAGACAGACAAACATCCCAGCGCTATCAGGATCCATCCCACTGGGGCTCACATCTCCACAGAGCCAAGCAGCACTTTAATAAAGCCCATCCTATCACAACAGAAGGAGCAAAACCACTTCAATTTTAGTTCTTACGAGCTTTTTGAGACAGAATCTCCATTTTAGGTATCTTGACAGCACTCAGCAAAAATTCTTGCTCCTGATGGGCACAAGAGCAACAGACTCGCTCTCCTTAGCAGGCCCAGTTCAGTGGCACATCCAGGGTGCAGTGGAACCATGGCTTCAGTATCTTCAGAGCCTCTGGAAAATTATTGAAGGCAACGTGAGGGGAAAGCCTGCTGGGAAGCACACCCTGACAGATAAAGGATGATTTAGCAGCAAACTGAAACACGGCGGGTTGCTGCAGGGCACTGCCATCAGGACTTGCTGAGGGCAATTTGCAGATGGCAGCAGTGAACTGCAAGCTGATGTTCTGCATGCATTAGAGGGGACTGTTTCAGAGGCTGAAAACAGGCACGAGCCAAGTCACATGGCAGAAAGAACACAGACAGAAAACAGCTTCTGATTATTATAAGTATCTTAACGCCTATTTATGAGAAAGCAGCGAAAATTCTACAATCCTGCTATTAAATATCAAGGCTACACTGGTTAAAACCTGTGGATGGCCTAGGAAAGAAGTGAAAGGCACAGTAAAATAAGCCACCAAATGGAGAAAAATCCCAGCAAACACCATTAGAAAGCAGCAATGGTGAGACAGATGCATTTAACCGGTGATGAAAAATCCAAATATTTTAAAGTTATGAGGTCCACATAATGCACAGCTAAGAATTTTAAAGGGGCTGGCCAAGAAATCAGCTGGTTTGTTAGTTTTGCTTTCTCCCAGGTCTTGAAATGTTGTCCAGATCCCACAGGGTCTGCAGGTAATGTTGTGCTGCTATTTCAGTATCTCATAGCTACAGACTCATCAGTCTAATTTTGAGCTTCAAAAAGATGTTATAGAATCATAGAATCATGTTGGTTGGAAGAGCACTTTAAGATCATTAAGTCCACCTATTAACCCAGCACTGCCAGGTCACCACTAAACCATGTCCCTCAGCACCACATCTCCACAGCTTTTGAACTCCACTACTGCCCTGGGCAGCCTGGGACAGGCATTGAAAGCCCTCAAGGTGAAGAAACTGTTCCTCATGTTCAACCTAAACCTCCCCTGGTGCAACTTGAGGCCATTTCCTCTTGTCCTGTTGCTTGTTTCTTGGGAGAAGAGACCAACCCCACCTGGCTCCAGACTCCTGTCAGGGAGTTGTTGAAAGCCAGAAGGTCTCCCCTGAGCCTCCTTTTCTCCAGGCTCAACAGTCCTAGGTCCCTCAGCTGCTCCTCACCGGACTTGTGCTCTAGACCCTTGCCCAGCTTCATTGCCCTTCTCTGTCCATGCTCCAGCCCCTCATTGTCCTTCTGGGAGTGAGGAGCCCAAAATTGAACCCAGGATTCAAGGTGCAGTCTCTCCAATGTCAAGCACAGGAGGATGACTCCTGCCCTAATCCTGCTGGCCACGCCAGTGCTGATACAAGACAGGATGCTCATGGCCTTCTTGGTTCAACTCTGTTCTTTAGCTGCTGTGGGGAACAGTGGTGATGAGAGGAGCTGCCTTTGCTGCAGCTGTAGACACTTGACCAGCTTTCCCTGAACTCTGGTTACGTGCTGCTTTTTGCCTTCTTACTACTCTTCCATTTTTTCTGTTGTTGTTTGCAGTTGAAGAACTGATCGAATGAGAGAGAAGATCTCCAGGAAAAGTGTAAGTGAGGAATTCAATCTTGTATTTCAAAAGGCAGCTTCATCCCTGAGACTCAAATAAAACATTCCTAACACCAGGCTCTGCCTTGCTCCTGCATATTGGGATTTATTTGCCCACCTCTTGCTTACTGGTTAGGGCAATTTGGCAGAGGCAAGACACCCGTGGCCCTTCTATGCTTATTAATGGAAGTTATTTGTAATGGTTTAATATTTTATAAAGATTACTGGCAGCGAAAAGGCCCTATGTGCATTTGAGAGTGTGCCTAATGTATTCATTTGGAAGGCACAAATCAAAGTTGGTTTCTGAGAGCTGGCCCCGTGTGCAGGGAAATGCCAGCAACGCCCTGCTGCTGAAAGGTCTGCCCTTCAGCAGCCACGTCCAGGCCTCCCTGTTTTGACTCAAAAAGGGTAAACACAGCAAGAAAGAGTTACCAAGTCTGAAAAGAAAAAAGAAAATGGAATGATTTATGGAAGTGTGGCATTGTTCATCATTTCCCACCTTGTTTTTCCCAAAGCAGTGAAATCTCCGACGGGGCAGAACGTGCTCGGCAGCGGGAGGTGAAGGGCTGATCTCCGCTTGTACTTAGGGGGTGTTTTTCAGGATGATGGGTTGGTGATTAATTACCCAAGTCACAGAGCCCAGGCAGTAGGATCAGCACCAGGGTTGCAACGTGTCTGCCTACTGGCAAGTTCCTTGGCACGCCCTGGTGTTTGTAGGAGTAAAATGCACTTTGCTGCAGGTTTTTTCAAATAGCTTTTCATTAGTCTTTCCTGCACACTTCAACACCTGGCCCACATGCTTCAAAGTCTTACCTGCACGCTTCAGAGCTGCCCAGTCCTCATTGCTGACACCCCGTGCATTTGTTTACAGATGGACATTGGCACCAGGCAGCTCAGACACAGCTTTTGACAGTCCCAGAAACACCGTGGAGACAATGAGAGTTCGTCTCAAAGGGGATGCGATCTGTACCCTCTTCCTGCTGGTAGCACTCTGCTCTTTACTCTACTCTCAACTGGAACATTTAGTCCCAGTAGGAAACAAGGAGCCGACACAGAAGAAGCCCTCAGTAAAACCAAAAATATTCTCTAACTCCAGAGCCCCTTGGAGACCGATGCCAGCAGAGCCAACTGTTCCCAGACCCCCAATAACTCCTGCTGTTAGACGAACGGAGGTGGCCAACAACAGGGTCGAAACTACAACTCCGCTCCCATCAACTGATTCTGCCTTTGACTTCAAGCGCTATCTGCTGAACAAGGATAACAGGAACTTCAATCTCCTCATTAACCAGCCCAAGAAATGCAGGAAAACACCCGGAGGTCCCTTTCTGCTCATTGCTATCAAATCGATAATCGAGGACTTTGACAGACGTGAGATTGTCCGGAAAACTTGGGGCAGGGAGGGTTTGGTGAACGGGGAGCAGATCCAGCGAGTGTTCCTCCTGGGAACACCAAAGAATAGGACAGTGCTGGCAACATGGGAGACCCTGATCCATCAGGAGAGTCAGGCCTACCGGGACATTTTACTCTGGGACTTCATGGACACTTTCTTCAATCTGACCCTGAAGGAGATCCACTTCCTGAACTGGGCTGCTGAATTTTGCCACAACGTGAAATTTATTTTTAAAGGCGACGCTGATGTTTTTGTCAACGTCGAGAACATTGTTGACTTCCTTGAGAGACATGATCCCACTGAGGACCTGTTCGTTGGGGACATCATCTACAACGCCCGCCCTATCCGTGTCCGAAAGAGCAAATACTATATCCCAGAGACCATGTATGGGCTGAGCATCTATCCAGCCTATGCAGGAGGAGGGGGGTTTTTGCTGTCCAGCCGCACCATGAGGAAGCTCTCTAGGGCTTGCAGAGAGGTGGAACTCTTCCCCATCGACGATGTCTTTTTGGGCATGTGCTTACAGAGAATCAACCTCAAACCCGTTTTGCACGAAGGATTCAAGACTTTTGGCATCGTCAAGCCTTCTGCTGCCCCACACCTACAGACATTTGACCCCTGTTTTTACAAAGATCTCATGGTCGTTCATAGCCTGAAAGTTGCTGAGATCTGGCTGATGTGGAACCTGCTCCACAGCCCACGTCTTTCCTGTACTCAGAAGAAGCAAGTGAAGAAACCTTTCCAATGGAAAAAGAAAGCTCAAGTAACACAGGCATCACCCCTCAGATAATACAGGCAGAGCACAGAAGAAACACCTGGCAAACCAGCTGAGAAAAAGGAACCAGGAACCGTTGCAAACAAATGAACCGACTTAAGATGTGCTAAAATACTCCAGTTCTAATTTACAACATTAAGGGAAGATGACAGACTACTGCAGGAATTTGTCAACATTCCACATTTGCACACACATGCCATATAGGTCCTTCTCCATTTATGAGTCCAAATAATCATAACACTATCTTTAATTTATTATTATTTATTAGAATGATCACAGTGCTTAGTGGGCCATTGTGTAAAAGCACATTGCAAAATGCAAGCCCTGGAGATTTTTCAGCATTATTAGGAACATGGGATGTGAAAGAAGATAGAGGGTAAGAGATGATGCCAAGTAGCCCAGGGATCACTGTCAACTTGTCAGCTTGACTTGGACTCACTGAGAAATGACCAAACTGCACCATAACTACAGTAAAAGAAATCAAGTCACCTTAGCATATGCTCAAATCAAATCACCACTGCCTGGTTGAATTTCTGTAGGCCTTGTAAGAGGAGAAGAAAAGAACAACTAACAGTTATGGAAAGGGGGGCAGATATGATGAACAACAAGAAAACAAACCAGAGGCTGGGGTTGAGGTGGCTGGATGAGCAATGGAGAGGTAAGTAGACAGCTGGGTAGAGGCAGACTTCTGAAGAGCCTTCAGAGAAAAGATGAGAACTTTGAGTTGATCCCTCTGAGTCTTGATTTTTCATTATTCATAGCAACACCTCAGTTCAAATATCTGCTCCACTGACATACTTGAGACTCAGGGGACCAGTTTTTGGCACTTCCACAAGCTCAGGCTCTCCACACTATGCTGACTGGCACTCAAAGTCACCCAACAGCATCCGATCTCTCTCACCATCTAATCCAGATCTTCAGAAGCTTTACATCTGGAGAGATCTTTTGGCCTTTGCTTGCGAGGGTAAAACCACACAGAGCTGCCGTTTCTATCACATTTGGGAGCTTCTTCAAACCAAAGGAAAAGTTGTTGATGGGCTGGACTGGTTTCTATAGACCTCAGTGCTCTTGTCGGGCATACAGTCAACTGCAAAGGGCAGCCAAGACTTCATATTGCTATAGGTGTCTTGTGAAAATACTCTTCAGACAGAAGGGCTTCAGAATAAAAGCCTTCCTAAGTTTATTGCAAGGAAGCAAAAACACAAAGCAATCTTTCTGCTGGACTTTCTGAGTTTCAGTCAGCCTGTAACTTCATAAGTATTTTAAGCATCAGACAAGAACACTGGATTGCTTAGTTTTTCAAACAACAGTCAGTTCTTTAAAGCGTTGTTTTTCCCAGCAGCACATTACCTTAAAAGAGCATCTTTTTCTTGGACATCAAAGAGGAAGTAAATTCCTCTAAGTCAGAGTTAAAAAGCTATGAAATTCATAGGGAAAAGAGCCTGATTTCACCTTCCATCTGTGTTTGTTGTTTCGCAATTTTTCACCCTGCAACAAAGCTCCCATCAGAGGACACCTGATACCATCCCTCTTCAGAAGGGCACGTACAAAGGAAACTACAATCAGCCATAAATGTCCAGGAAGTTGCTTTCCCTTGAACAGAGCCTGCAGTGCAGCTGCATTTCTTATCTGGGTATAACCTTCCTCCCACCCAGCAGTCATCTGGGCTCAGCACTCGTGTTAACTATGCACAACATGGAGGAAAGCAAGCTGGAAATATCTAGTGGTAGAGCATCAACAACAGTCTTGCATCTTACCCTCATCAGAAGAGTTTAAGCCTTACAAGGATGTATTTCCAAGGGAAGGTCAGCTTACATAAAAATCCAGACACCATCTATTGATTTGGGATATTTTCAGGGTGCAATCATGAAATACAAGATGCTCCCGTGAGCTTTACAAGGAGGTCTGTACAGTGTGGAAAAAGAGCCAGAGCCTTGTGGTGGGAGAAGGGCAGCCAGGCCCCTGTCTGCTGGTACTTATGTATTTATGAGCTTGTACAGAAATGTATTACCCGTGATTAGATTACAGTTTGGGAAATTATTTATACCACCATTAAAGGCAGCATGCGGACGTGCCTCTGGTTGTCAGAGTGAGTCTGTCACATACTTCTGCACACATGTCGTCAGACTGACACCACAGGTATTTTTCATGAAGGCAGCACCAGGAAAAACATACGTTATTCATTAGTTTTGGTAACTTGGTAAATGTTTCCTTACGCTGGGCTTAATTTAATGGTAATGACAGAAAAATAAACGGGGCTTACCTTACGGTTTCCTCCAGGCAGCTAGTCAGGTTCAGCAGTCCTTACTGAGATCTTCCTTCTACACTTGGAGATGCACAGAGATTGGCTCCTCCCTCTGTAACGTCTTCAGCTCTGCAATCTACCCACAACACAGCAGTAAGGAGCGCGTTTTGTCCCAGATCAAAGCTGATGTTCAACACCCACCTGGGCCAGCACATACCCTGATGGCTGGCAGAAACAGAGCACCCTGTTTACTCCCTTGTCGCAGCCTGTGGAATGGCTCATTTCTTTTATCCAAGGAATACTAAATCTACTATCTATTCACGAAACACAGATCTGCTTTTGTTCTCCAGCTTCTGCTACATGGCCTGTTTGACCTGGTTTTAAAAGTTTCCATTTGCTTCTGCTGTTAAGCTGGAAGTTCACAAGCCCCATATGTGAGCGTAGTGCGCTGGGGAAATGCCAGAGGGCAGTGCTGTGCCCCTGAGGTTTATTAAATTCTGCTGGCTGCTACAGCAGGCAAAAAGTCTTTGACTTCACCCAAGCTGATGATTGTTCTCCTAAAAGACAGGGGGGTCTTTTCAGAAAATCCTATACCCCTCAGTGTGTATGAGAACTGGCAGGATGGACCCTCTCTCAGCCTTTTTGATGCATCTCAGCAAACCGAAGCCATCCACTTCAGAATGACATTCTGAGCAGCTTTTAGGAGCTGGCTAATTCAATGCACCAGCCAGGGGTTTGCTACAAAGCCTTGCTTGGCAATTCTTTTTCATGTCTAACCCATGGTGAGAAAAGAAAACAAAAACATCCTAAGTGGGTTGCAGTAGTAGCAAGGAAAGCAAGCAGACTTCCTCGAGACAGACAAAAGCAGCTGAAGCTAATAGAGTGCAGTCGGTTTTATTGAATCCCAGGGATCCACACAGTCAGACTTTGTTCCAACTGTGCACAAGCAGCCAGATTTGGTCACTGTAACGAGCAGAGCTGGCTTGAGCCTCACATTCAGCACCTCCAAATGCATCTCTGAACACAAACTGGTAGCTAATGCCAAGATTCACCATCCATTCAGGCCACTGCTGACTTACACATCATAAAAAAGAAAGCCAGAGATAGCTCTGAAGCAACTGAGTGTTAAAATATTGGGCTTCCTCTCTGCAGTTTAATTATTCATTTTTCTACAGCAGGTTCTCAGAAACAAACACCAACTGCAAAAATCAAACAGCTCAGAGAAACCTCACTAAATATTAGTGAGAAAGTTCACCAAAGGGTGCTGAAAGACCATCAGATCACAGGGGGAAAAAGAAGTCTACCCCAAAGCCCAATTCAAAGAACTGTTGAGCCCCTGAGTTGTACCTTCCAGCTGGAGCTGCAGGTCTCAGCAGCCCTGAAAATTAGCCCAACGCTGTTCCCCAGCGATGCTACACACTCTACTGGCACCCATCAAAACCAGTAAGACTGTTAAATCCACCCTTTCAGGAATCATTAAAGAATACCACCCTGAGGAATGAGAGGGGAAAGGAAAGCCCAAAGGACAAGTCCATCTGAGTCCCTCCAAGAGCAGCCAACAGCTCCCCCACCAGACCTGAGCAGCCCAATGCTCATCCAAACCCAGCTCACGGATCTTGTCTCTCTCCCCCTTTCCCAGTCCAGCCATTGACAAACCTCGTGCTGAGAACAGGGAAAAACCATTATAAAAATAACACGGGTCCTTGGCACCTGCTTTGTCCTGGGCAGAGGGGGGGTACAAAGCTGTGAGATTAAGGCAAATACTCACTGCAGCCATAGAAGCCAAAGGGAGAAAATCTTAGCAGCCTCCATAGTTGTGGGTCCAACAGAGCTACCCAGAAACAGGAAAACTCTGATTTCAAGGGGTCTGTTTTCTAAGAGAGACCAGCAGAGGTGAAAAGGGAAATCAGTGATTCAGGCTGTTTTGATGATTAGTTGATGAGAGTGCACATTGCATAACCATGGGTTTTTGCGACTGGCATTTAAAGGAAATGTCTCTCTGAGGGATAGTAATCCTGGAATGAAACTCGTGCACTAAGTGGAAGATGTAGTGTAGGTGTGAAACATGAAGGCACTTAACAACCAGCTGCCAAAATTGCAATATGCAGCACTTGAAAATGACCACACTAGTAACATTTAAAGGGGAATAGAATTAGGGTACAAAAAAACCCCAACCCCTGAAAAGAACCTTATGTTAAATCAGTACAGTCTATTCCAGAACAAAATAACAGTCTCTTGCACAGTATCTACTTTTCCCACTGTTTGAGGCAGTCAGTATTCCCAGATCACAAAAAGGAATGATTTTACCTGCTGAAAAAAAACACACATCCCCACAAAAACCAAACAACCAAACTCCTTGTGTGTAAGGTTTGGCAGATAAACATTTGAACAGTGATTTTATTAGTTGCAGTTAAAATTCATGTAAGTAGGGACTATGGTATTTAAGTTCAGCCTGAATCCTCTAAGTGACAGACACAGCCCCTGCAAAACCAAATGTCTTTAGAGGTGCAGTTCTCACTTGGTGAGCTAGTTACACCTGGCCTTGAATAAAGCCCTCTAATAACTCCTTATCTGAGTTTAATGCTCAAGAGTTACACCCTCAGGAAGTTTCATTTTGAATTTCCCCTTATTCTCCTTCACCCTTGCCCCAGCTCTGAAACACCCCAGGCCACACCTTACATGAAAAGGACCAACCAGAACTAATTTGTATTTTAACTCCCCAAATGCAGGCAGTGCTGCAGTTATTTGGGTCCAGGTGCTGTGTCAGGTTAGGTCTGACAGGGTCAGAAAGGAGTGTGCTTTGTGGTGGTGTGATCAAGATCCAGGGGGTACAATTAAATTTACAGGGCAGAAGTTGCCATGGAGCAATTGTATCTGCAGAGCTAGCATAGAACAATATATTTTGAATCATGACACCAGAACTCAAAGACCTGTAAAATACAACTAGCCCCTGTGAAATCTGCCCTACCAGACACCTTGGTCCTTGGGTGAATACTCTGAAGCAAGCAAACAGCTACAGCTTGGACATAATGTTTCCTTCAGAGTAAGAGCCACACAACTTCACACACACAGATTTAGTCTCGTATACGTTTGGAGCCATCAAACACAACACCTAACAGAAGTTCAGCTTCACAGAGTAGCTAAGGGATTAACAGGGTCTAACAACATGTAGAAAGTCGATGTGAAGAGGGTACCAACACCCTTTGGAGAATGCCAGCCCCTGCTGCTGCTGATTCACCATCTTGCTGCAGTGCTGAGCTCGGGGGAAAGATTTGGTTTAAACAGGTTCGATGGGAGTTCTGGAATATCATGAGCACATGAATCACTTCTCACAAACCACCCAATTACTATTTCGGGGAAAGAAAAAAAAACCATATAAAAATTTGTCTAGGATTAGAAGTGTGATGGTTCCTGGCAACACAAAATGGGGTTTTCTTGACAGGAACTGCATTTTGGGAAACAGAGGGTTCTAGTATTACACAACAACACTTATCTATAGAGTAGTGCCTGTAATACTCAGAGGAGCCCAGGGACTGCTTGCAGGCCTAAAGAGTATGGGAACAAGCATTGGCTTCCCTGCCAAAAGAAGGGCACAACCACCAGCTTTATTATGTGTCAGCAAGTGAAATACTGGGGGAAAACCTGCAATATTCAAGTTAAGCACACACACGAGCTGTCCATTTCTATCCAAAGGAAAAAGGCACACATCAAAATGGGTTCATATGCACAAGGTGTTTTATTAAAAAGGCAGTTGTACTTCATGTTGCATCAAACAGGTTTATCATAGGAAATCAAACTGGTGGTCCAGCACACGTCGCCGACATGCAAGATCTGTATCAAGCCATATGTACTCTCACAAGGGCAGCTGCAGAGAGAGGATCCGACCCAGCCCAAAGCTCTGGGGTCCTGTGGGAAGGGAAGGGGATGCACCCTGCCCAGCTGGCCTGGCAGAGCTCGAGCCATCACACCGTTGCACCCTCAGCACCCCTCTGCAAGGAACAGCTTATGCTTCAGCCAACAGCCTTCTCCCAGCCCCTCTTTCTGCCACACTGACAGCCTCACCCTCTCCCCAGATCTCCTCACTTCCCTATTACTTCCCCTCTTTGTTCTGGTGATTCAAACCTACCTTAAGTCTGTGCCACCCCATCTTGGTCCTAAACTTTTCACACCATTAAGTCCTCAAGGCTCCACATCAGCTCCCCTAATGTATCAGCAGAGGAACAGCTTGGCTTGGCTTAGTCCAAATAGCAGCAAACAAACCAAAACACCTCAGAGGAGTGAGCTATGAACAGCTGCAATCACAAAGGAAGGGCAAGGAAATCCAAAAGAGCTGATCTGTGTTATCTCCCCATGCCCTTCTTCACCTCTGCCTCTCCCAAAAGTCAAAGGCTTTGTACTCAGCCCATCAGCAGCAGCCAAGATGCAAAGCTGCCTTTCATTATTGTTTCTAACAGAGGAACTTTTCAAGATGGAGGGACTGGCTTAGAGAAGTAGCCGGGCTGTTAAGAGAGCACATTTCATTATCCCCACTGTTACAGTCGCTCTGACTCACCAGAGCACTACAAGTGAAGATGGGGGTCACTGAAGTTGTTAAATACCTTTGGTTAGCTGCTGACATCCTGGCCTAAATCTCGAGGCACATGCTAGAGCAGCCGTCCTGACCTCACTTGAGAAGAATGTCAACTGAATATGCTTGAGAGCAGGATATTGGGAGCATCTGCGTAGCCATTACTCAAATCGTCCCATCAAAGAATTTATCTCCTCCTGCAGCTAGTCTGGAGCCTTGATTAGAAAAGGATTAGAATTAATTGAAATGATTAGCAGGCTTGCTGTCATATTTTAGTAACAAGCATAAGCATGCACACCATCACCATTCAGAGCTCCTAACATTCTCCACAAGCACACTGAGCCAAGCACTGGGCAAGGTCATTTCATACACCAAAAGTGAAGGGAGAGCAGAGTGCTCTACTCTGCACTGCCCAGCCAAGGGGAGCAGCAGCCCCACTCCTGCCCTGCGTTCACCTCTGAGCACCTTTAAGGGTGAGCAGACTTCCAAAGAGCTTCTGCTGAAGGTCCTTAGGGAACAAGAAAGCAGCATGAGAGCTCAGGTTTGTGCCTTTCATCGCAGACATTCCTTCCATTCTGATGCGTGATATTCAAACTCCTCAAAGCTGGATTGGTTTTAATGACACCCAAAGGCTGACACAGGAGTGCAAGGGTCACATTTTTGAATGCAATACAGAAGGCATGGTGTTATTAACCAAGATGTTCCTTTTCCACTGCCGGGCAAAAATCTCTAATGTGCTTTCATCTATCTGCTAGGAAACAGACTGCAAGTTATCTTAGTTTTGACACTGCTCCTTTACAGCCAATACAGTATGTTCTCCAAAGGAGGAACACTAGTAAGGTACTTCAAATACAATGTCTGAAAGACAGTAAACCAAAAAAGGACTAATTGATAACAGAAAAAAAAAGCAAAACCATCTGTAATTTTATTACAAAAACACCCAGCAACTGTATTTAACACAAAAACAGTAACTGAGAGTCTCATTTTATTTTTCTTTCAGTGTACATGCTCATTATTATTCCATTTAATTTACAGAAGGGCTACGTAAAATGAAATTAAAGTTAGAGAGGAAACAAAAGGAAGGTTGAGGCATAGAATTTTCTTAGCAAGCAATGATCACAGGAGACAGCACAGATTGAACAGGGATTCAACAGGAGTGACACCTGGGGATAAAGGTAAACAGTAACTTTTTCCTTATCCATTAGATTCTCCACGGGGCTTTTTTTTTTGTTTGTTTTAGCAAAACAGTTTAGAGTATCACAGTATACAGGAAGACTAAATGGCAAAGAACGTCTCACGCACACACACACGCACCACATTTATCCCTGCTACTGGTCCAGGATCCAAAACTTGGGTGAACATTCGATCTCCTACCTCTCACTCATTGATAAACTATACAGGATTACACTGTACATGGAGTTAAAATTACAAAAATGTTGTATTTACAAAATCTGTACACACATAGTAAAACTCACAAAATTGTCATCTATGTATCACAAGTTGCTACACCAAAATATTAAAAATGGGATAAAATTATACATTTCTCTTGTCCATTTTTAAAAAGGGTTCAATATTTCAAAGACAGACCACCTATTTCCCCCAAATAAGACCGGTAAGAGAACTAGAAACCTAAAGTATCCTCCTGGGATAAAACGTCGCGAGCAGCATCTCCCAACTAGAAAGAAGCCTGTATCCTGTCTGCTGGGGTGGGGTGTGCAGGTAGCATGTATGTACAGAAACAGTGAAACTACACTAAGGATGTCTTTGGCTAAACCTTTGGCATAAATTAAAAAGTCATACATCAAAAAGTTACAGAAAAGGTTTACGTGGTGATGGCAGAGCTCGGGAATTTCTTTCTGAGATACCATTATATACAGCTTTTCTTTCTCTAAGGAAACAGAGTAGGAATAAAAGGATTTTGGAACAGAGGCAAATGAGGCAAACACTATTTCGTCATTACATTTTTCTGTAGTATGAAAAATTGTATCAAATCTTCCCACTAAAACATAATTCAATCGTAGAAACAACATCTTTCAGAATGCCTTTTTTTTTTTTAAACTGCATATGAAAAAAAAAAATTAGTAAACCAGCCATAGCAGAAAAAAAAATAAATTGTTTCAGCATATCAAGTACATATTAGTGCAGGAAGGTGGATAATTTGATCCACTGTATAAATAAGCTTTATGCGCAGCGTACATTAAATAACCATCACACCCCACTCACACCCAGTACACAGATGCTCCTCAGTGAAGATAAACGTTTATCAAGTAATTAAAGTGTATGTAGTGCAAATGTTACAACCAAGTATTATGCACATGCTACTTGCTTGGTTTAAAGTTACACAAAGATGTGGTGCCTGAAATCACGGACATATATACATCCTCGTCACACTTGGTACAATGTCCTAAGCCACAGATATACCGAGGTGTTTATATCTATATATATACACACACACGTTTGCTTAAAATGTGACCACCACATCAATACAGTAACACAGACAGACTAAAATCAATACCTGCTTCCAGATGCTCCAAGGCTCAGAAAGTTTGTGCTTCTAACTCTTGCAGTCATTACGTGCCCCCTCTTCCATTTCCCCCTTCTGCCAGCTGAGAAGGGGGGGGACAGTCTCTTCAGGTCTGTGCTGCATAGGATGAGGGCAACGGAGAGGAATAAACGATGGCACAGGCACCTAAGCTGCTTTCCTCCATCAACAGTTCCATGCCCCACGATGAAGGGTTGAGAGAATTTCCCCTCCACACCGCTCCTGGGTGGAAAGGCTTATTGAAAAAATAAAATCAAATCATAACGTGCTTTCCATATTATAAGTGGCAGCAAATCAAGGCACGCTGTACTAATTCTGTAGCATTGAGATTAGCTGACTTTGCAGGAGATGCTCACTGGGGAAGGTCCGATGTTCTCAACTGGCTGCTGGGCCGCGTCGGGCCATACAGGGTAACAGAAGCTATGTGATTATTCTGCATCACCTGCAAAAGGACAGCAAGACAAAAGGATTTTAACTGTATACCAAATAGGAACACAGAAGAGTGAAACAGCAAATAAAGAAGTGATCTGTCTGAAAAGAAATGCCAACAACGAAAGAAAGGAACAAGCTCTTGGCTAGGTCCTTAAAACAGTCTCTAGATTTTCATGACACATCTGAACACCAGTGTGCTCCACTACTACTCGGAGCAGAGTGCATGAGTCTCCTTCCAGTACAAGTTACAGGTGACAAACTTCAAGTTCCAGCTTTAACATGCTAATGTACCACTTCAGAAAAAGAGACTGCAAAGTAGACCGTTTCTGCCAATAAGCTCTGAAAATACAGCCACTCACAAGTGCTGGCTGTTCTTAAAACGGGAAATAAAAAGTCAGTTGTAATAATAGCAAACTCCTCAGCTTCCCTCACTCAAACAAATATGAAAAAGTTTTTTGTCTAACCTCAAAGATCATTCGTTGCAGTCCAAAGCAAAAGGTTGACCCAAACGGGTTAGTGTTGTTCGGAGATGACGACCTGAACAGAAAAAGAGGAAAAAAAACCCAAACAGATGTGTGAGGATCAGGAACGTCCTAGGAAAGAATAACCACTCAGTAATGTAAGGTTGATTACAGCATCTTTATCATGGTTTTTATCAAAAAGTAAATCTACATTATGTAATTATGCACCACTGCTAGATTCCAAGTGAGCCAGAGGATCTCTCTGCTTAATGTCACAGAGCTGTTATTAACACTCGGAGAGAAAGTCATCAAAAAGTTACTAACAACCCCTACAGGAAAACTCTTTCCCTTAACCCAAACAGGAAGAACCCTGAAAAGAAATAGATACATAGGAAGAGGGAAGCACAATGTAATTTATTACAAGATATTTTTGTGCAAGATCCTTTCCCATTTTTCAATCTCCTTTATGTCTCAGCCTCTACCTTATGTATTTGCTATATGCTGTCTATCCACTGGTTTTATCATGTTAAAAAAAATTACCCTGTAAGATGCTGAAAGAATAATCCAAATTTTATTAAACAGTGTTTTGCAAGATTAATGTATCACTTGTCACAGAATCACAGAGTGTTAGGGGTTGAAAGGGACCTTGGAGATCTTTGAGTCAACGCCCCTGCCAGGGCAGGATCATATAATCTACCCCTACAACCTAATCTACCCCTACAACCTAATCTACCCC
>JANVCC010000037.1:16544266-16713224 GCA_025345505.1 Todiramphus chloris collaris | reverse complement strand
CTAATCTACCCCTACAACCTAATCTACCCCTACAACCTAATCTACCCTACCACAGGTCACTCAGGAACGCATCCAGGCGAGTTTTGAAAATCTGCAGAGAAGGAGACTCCACAACCTCTTCGGGCAGCCTGTTCCAATGCTCTGTGACCCTTACTGTAAAGAAGTTCCTCCTCATGTTAAGGTGGAACCTCTTGTGCTCCAGCTTATATCCATTCCCCCTAGTCCTATCACAAGGCACGAGTGAGAAGAGGCTGTCCCTTTCCTCTTGACACTTAGCCCTCATATATTTATAAACATTTATCAAATCCCCTCCCAGTCTTCTCTTTTCCAGACTAAAGAGCCCCAGGTGTCTCAGCCTCTCCTCATAAGGCATGTGCTCCAGTCCCTTCATCATCCTTGTAGCCCTCCCTTGGACTCTCTCAAGCAGATCCCTGTCTCTCTTGAACTGGGGAGCCCAGAACTGGACACAATACTCCAGGTGAGGTTTCACCAGTGCAGAGTAGAGGGGGAGGAGAACCTCCCTCGATCTGCTGGACACGCTCCTCTTGATACACCCCAGGCTACCATTGGCCTTCCTGGCCACAAGGGCACATGGCTGCTCCATGGAGAACTTGTTGTCCACCAGGACTCCAAGTCTTTCTCCACAAGACTGCTCTCCAGCAGATCACCTCCCAGTCTGTACTGGTGTAGTTTATTATTCTTACTGAGATGCAGGACTCTACATTTATCCTTGTTAAACCTCACTTGGCTCATTAGAGATGTGCTCAGTAAAGCAAGCTCAGGTTGAGCTACCCTCTACAACTCAGATGAAAAGGAGAAGAGCTCTATGTAATCGCTATTTCTCTTCAGCTTTACTTTACATGGCTTCTGCTTGAACAATCCCATTGGCATAAAACAGCAGTAAAGGGCACAATGATTTAGAGGAGTTTAAAAAAAAAGGTCAAGAACAAAATCACATGAAAGCCTGATGAAAATACCTTGTTTGGTATATCTGAAATTGCTGCAGTATTTTCAGAGTACCCATGACTTACCCTTGCCCCAAAATATATCATGGTTTCGTATCGTATCCTAGAATAACTCTGCAAACAGAGAATGCCTGTTTAACCCAACACCCAGCTCAACCCCTGCGGAAACACAGCAAAGGGAAGGACTATTCAGTCTTCACTCAGCCTAAAAGAACTGCAGAATAACCATTTATAAAAGCAAGGCCTCTTCAGACAGACTGCTATCATCCCTACTACCCGCTGTGCTGTACAATGTCACATTGCTGAAAGGCGTGTGACTGTGTAATAAATAGTGTGGATTTTTTTATACTAGAGAAGTTTCTTTATATGCAGCTTAGCTCTTCTCTGGATTTTACAGTTCAAGGGATTTTGGAAGTGTTCTTATTCAGCACGTCAGTCTATTTCCTCAGAAAGTCTTGTTAGTGGCCAAAAAACCTGAAACGTGAACAGCAAAGCAGCCCAACAGTAACTAATGCAATAACTCTCCCTCTGCCTAAACCCATCTTCTGTTATCAGCTCAATCCCTGACAAGCAAAACAGAGAGAGATCTTTACCTGTGAAGTACCACTGGCTTCTCTACAGGGTGCCCCAGAAGATCCTGAATACTGTCCCACTGTAAATATATCAAAGACTATGTGTTAAAATGAGGCACAGGAACACTCTTTATCTAGGAAGAGAATCATGTACATTTTTGTTTGCAACGTGCTCATTTGCCAAATAACACCCAGGCTGTATTTACAGAAGTATTTTGTGACCGGAGCCACACTCATTAATGGAAACTATCCATCACTAGGGACAGGAAATCCTCTCTGGGTTCATTCTCATTTTGTTCTCAAAATAGCTTTGAATTAGAACTATTAACATATATATAAAAAAAAACCCAAACCAGCTATGGGTCTTATATCTGGAAAGTCTCAAAGCATTTCAGAGACACCCTCAGAGGACAAAGCAGCTGGGGGAAACCTCAGAAAAATCCTCTTATATACCTTTGCAGAGGAACAAAAAGAATCTCTGCTCTTCTCCCAAGAGTCTTTCCTTGATTTAAGCAGCAAAAAGAGGAGGAAAGCTAATGATTGGGAATGTCCAACAGGTTTCTTCACTCTAAGCAGAATTAATAAGCAGCTGCAATTTCACCCACAAGACTGAAATAAGTCAAAGCACTGAATGATGTAAGTAATTCAAATCAAAAAGCAAAGAACTGCAACTTCCAGGTTGCTGACTCCATTCTGTTTTTTTTCTACCCAGTATGGGACCCAGAATTTACTACGGAAAGCGTTCATTTGGCACCCCAGGTGCCAAGAGAGCAGCACTGGCCCTGGCTGAATATTAGCTGAGGAGACACTGATGAACGGTTTTTGAGAAGTTTTTAACTTAATGTAGCTCTCAAACACACAGCAGAAACAGTCCAGTTGGGAACTTTGTTTAGGTAAAGGCCATACAGGCTTCAGGGAGTCGGTTCTCAGCAGGAGATGTCACGCTGACAGGGACACCTTCATAAAGCCTGCTGCTGCTGCCTGAGAAACATCCCATTCCTGACTCCCTTCAGAAGGGAGTGGAAGTGCACCGGGCCCCCTTGGTTAAATACTACAGGTCTTCATGAGCTAAAATGTTGTTTAGAAATATCTCTTGCAGCTGCTGTTCAGCCAGCCCTGCTATCATTTTCCCTTATTACTTATTGTCCTGTTCTGTTTCTACCTGCAGCTACCTAACAAGGCAACACATACAGTAATTTAATTTACTCTGTGTGCTCTTCCAAATGCCTTCAACCCTTAACAAAACATTTAAGCCACAACACATACATTAACTTCTGCCCTTCAATTTTATTTTAAAACAATATAATACAGCTGCTACTATTTCTTCCAAGCATATTGCAAATTCTGCATAGATTATTTTGATGGCTTAAAGAGGAAAGCACAGGCTTACCTTGCTGTATGTTGTACATGTTTCTGTCTGTGAATCAGCACTATCTAGGAAAGAAAAACAGAAAAGCCTTTAGGCTTGAACAGTCTCCTGTTAAACCTTTATTCTGGGAGGCTGGTTCAGACAGCAGGAGACCTACAAGCCTTAGATCAGCTCATACACAAATCTACCAGCAACCAGAACTGTCAACATTGATTAAATGTCACTTAAGGCACAAACCAATTTACAGCCTGTTCCAAGTTCTGATGCTATGCTTCAGCTGCAACCTTACCCAGAAGAACACCAGTGTAAAAGAGACTACATCTGTCTGCACTCAGCTGACATGCCTAGCACAGCCACTCCCGGAGGTGACACAACGTTCCACTCATCAAACCCAAACACTCCACTGCACTGGGTAGGAAACTGGCTAAAACCCACCGCTTGCGACTCAGGAGCTGGCAGCATTTGGCATCACCTAAAATGTTCCTCTTTCAAAACCAAAGATAGAAGAGAGCTTGGAATTGCAGCCTATCGACAAAGTAATAAAAAAAGCTGTGAGGACAGCGGTGCATTTAAGTGACTGTTTCATACATACATTTGAGGACTTCTGAACACTGAAAGCACCTTCCTGAAGCTGTGGGAATGGACCTAGACACTAACCAAGTCAGATAGAGCAAATGGTCTTTAATTTGATTGAAAGCTCTCTGTAAAAGCAAAACCTGCAGTGTTCAGTGGCTGGGCAACTTGAACTCTGGCTGTCAATTTATTGTCTGGAGTTGAGCTACAGAAGGGAGTTAATAAAGCTGCATCAGGCACAGCCACCAGATGGAAGATGAGCTCTTCATAAATTTTATAATATTTGCTTATAACTAGTTACACATCCTGAACCTAAGCTAGAGACCAGAGAGGTGTGTTAAACCAAACCACAACAAACAAACAAATACAAATCAAAAGCCAGACACACTCAGACATTCATGACACATTCATGGTACTACTGGAGGTGAACGAAAACAATCACAACTTAACGCCTTTGAAGTTCTGCACAATAACCTAAGGGAAGAGAATTTAAAAAGTGAGAATTTTCAGGCTTATTCTCTTGGCTGAAGTACAAATCAACTTTCATATAAGGCTGTACATACAGATATTGTTTTTTCAAGGTTTTATTCCTCTACATGCTTCAACTGCTGTGGCAGCCCCAGGAGAATTGCACTTTACCCAGGGAAGTACTTTTGGTCAAAATCACTGAGAAGGAAGAAAGCATCCCTGGCCAAAACCTAGCCAGCACCCAGCATTCCCCAGATAATCAAAACACACACTTTCCTAGTATGCCTGTGAATTCACATGGTAAAGAAGTCTACCTCAGTCACTGTGATCTCCAGTCAAAGAAGGTTTCCCAGGCTTTGCTGGGATCACTTAGATGCACAGAGCCAGGCACATCTTAGTATCTTCAGACTCTGAACTACTGATTATATATATAAATTTTTTTTTTTTTCCAAGTAGAGATTTTCAAGTGAACACAACAGATGTACTTTGTAGCACATAGAGCCAACACATTCTAGGTGTTTGATCTCACTCCCAGCTAAAGCAGTTTATATTAAATATCATGAATAAGCCTTTCAAGGGTGAGCTGAGCATTAAGTAGTTCAGCAGTGGATTGGACAGAGCAGCTCAGACCAACACTGCCTCACAGATTTTAAGCCTCCAGGTACAAGGTAATTGATTTTAGCAGAGGGGCAGCATTACAGAAAATTAGTGATGCTGCAGCTAAATATTTGTATGATGCAAGTAAACAAGGTAGTGTAAGTAAAAGCAGAAAACTGCTTTTCACTTCAATAGAACTGTAATCCCAAGATTTCTCCTGTGTCTCAAGGACTTTCACTTTGAACATTCTCTGATACTGAAGGATGCATTAGAAATGAAAACTGGTCACACCTCCCCTCTGCACATTTTGTGGTACGTGCCCCCTGAAGCAGGACAACAGATGAACTACTCACCTCGCTTAATGACTAGTGGAATCTTGAATTCACAGCGGTGGTAACTAGAAAATGCAAATTGTAAAGCTATTAGAAAACAGAAAAGCCAAGATAAACTGCCCAGCACACGCTCAGGGCTTTTAAAAGCCACTTTAATGAAAAGCCACACTAGTAATAAAATGAAAATTAAAGTCTCAATGCTAAGAGATTAAGAAAAAGTTCTCATTTCTATTTTCTACATCAAAAGAGGTAGCAGCCTGGGAACATCCTAACACAATTTTCCAGAGGACACAAAAGGTTCTCCAGCAGAAATTACTCTGCTGTTACACAGAGTGGATGAGGAAACATTCAGCTTAGAAACAGGACTATACATTTCTCTGTCATTAACTGCTTTAATCAGACACCCAATCACTTATTTTTTAACTCGTATATCTCCTCTAAAGAGTTTAGCTATAAAATGTATTGAAGATTTGTTCAAAAGAAGGAGAGATTTAATGTTTTTTTTTGTTTTGCTCACTAACAGCAATAATATCAGGAAAGATCCAGCAGCCTACCTACCAGTAAATGGATACTTGCCAATACAAAGTTTGTCTCTAGCAGAAGAGTATGTACATTACAGAGGGACCAAGAACTATCTGACCTCATTTACTGCTTTAAGACATACTTGACAATATAAAGGTATTTAAAAGTATCAAGATAATAATAATAATAATAATAATGATGATGTCTGAAACCTCCACAGGTTACCAGATACACCAAAGACACTTTGAAGAAAATACTGGAATTCTATAAAGCAAACACAGGATTTCCTTCTTGGACGTTTTAAAACATATTTAAAAGGTCAGTTCTTTACACTCACATATTAAAGTTGTAATGACCAGGATAATTTGTATGCAGGACAAATTTCTTCACCTTGTGAGTGTTTGCATCAAAGAGAATATCCTGTTGAAGGAAAAAACAGACAGACATGAAGCCATCTGGAAAGAGTAAGGTGGCTTTCCCCAAACTAACCTGAGATTACCTGCACTAGCACCCCTTTATAGACAGATGTATCTATCCCACTGGAACTGAACGGGACCATGAAAAGTAGTATTTGAAAATGAGAATATTTGTAAATTCAAATAAATGCACGTTTTGTTCAGCACTCCATCACAACTGCAGTTTCATGTGCTAATGTTGGCAAGTTTTCTAAGGAGGTCTTGTTTTCCTTGCATATTATTTACAGAAATGCAGACTAAAGCAAAACAGCTGTAAGGAGGGACGTGAAGGTTGGACTACATCCCACAGCTCAGCAAACCTCCACTGTAACTGGTGTTATGGCACACCCATCTCGGTTCTGTGGGACAGCAGCATGGATTTCAGCAACAAGAACTACTGCATCTATGCAGCAGGCAGAGGGGAAAACACCTAGGAAGATGCAAAAGTGCAAACAAAGAGCCCTCCATCCACTGGCGGAGATGATAAAATGTTACTGATGGAACTTGTAAGTTCTAGAGAGAATTCAGTGGTGTTTTGCATATCCAGAGATTCCTAAGGCAGCAACTGAGGGGTTTGCAAGTCTCTTATCTCCCACAGCCTTTAGCCTTCTGCAAGGATTGCTGGTGAACTAAATCAAAACTTCACATGCATTTGTTTATGGCAGCTTCCCACTCACCACTCCAAGTGTGAAATAATTGAAGAAGTAGTCATTGCACTTCGATGGGACCTGCTTGTGAGGCGAGGGCGAGTGGATTTTCATCTGCAAGAAACATTTTTCAGATGTATTTAATAAAGTCTCATAAAAATTAATGCTATTGACAACATCACTACGTTCACACAAATTGCCATCATTTCATGTGAAGCCCTTTTTCAAGTACATAAGATACTGTGCTTTGGGACAGGACCATCAGCTGCTTGCAGTGGCACAGTGACACATCAGCTTTTTGCTTTTATTTTTTCTAGCTTTCTGAAGTAAAACATTTACTCACATGCTGCTAAGTAAACACATTAGGGAAGGATCAGTGTATACTCTGAAGTTTTTTTGCATAAGATAAGAGTTAAAAAACAGGCAGCACACGCTTGTTGAGGCTCATTTGGATTCAAAAGTGCTCCTATGTTTATTCATTTTTAAACCAGTTCAAATTGCACTATTCATTTGTGCTACATGGCAACTTATGTCACTGGCCTTGCAAAACGCAGGCCCTGAGATTAAACTGAGGCAGCACTGCACAGAGGAAAGTCTGGAAATTAATCCCCTCACCTTATCTTCGGACTTGTAGAAGACTTTGTGCGGAGACCCCAAGGTGCTCAGCACATCCTGGCACGAATCACCAAAGTACACGCAACGTTCAAATACCCGCATCTTGGCATCGGCTAAAACACCCGGGCCACAGCCTGAGGAATGGAAAACAGCTCAGAATTGATCCTTCCTTCTCAGAGGATACATCAGCAAACCTACACCAAAAGCTTAGCATTCCTACACTTATTGCAACCCAAACAGCTGCCGTCTTTAGATGACATTGCCAAGCTAAATGTAACCATTTCTTGTCAAAGCGAGGCACGTGCTGTCACACAAGTGTCCATCTTAACCTCCAGCTTCAGCTGGCCTCACCTCCTGGACTCTCACAGAAACCTGGCTTGTTTTCCTGGCCCATTTCAATTTTATCAGCTGGTTATTAGCAGTATCAGGAATTATTTCTATCCCTAAGAATTTATCAGCTAGAGATGCATTTTATGGGCCTTTCTGAGCTGGAGATACAATTCCTCATCCACATTAACTGTATCACAGGATACACATCGTTCACTCAAGATTCCCATGGCTTATTACATCAATAGCAAAGATGTTCCTACACAAATGATGTGAAAACCAGAGCTTACTGAATAGCCATTACATAGATAAATTGCTGACACATGTTACCAGACGTTCAGAGATGGAAAGATCTTGCAGATCTTTGTGACCTCATTTACTTACGGGAACACAGCATCTTACTTTTCTGAGAATGCACGTACACATATGCAGCAGTTATTGCAAAATACAGGATGTGCTCTGGATACACACTGAGCTTTTCTCCCTATACATTATTTATGCAGCTAGGTAGCTGCTGAAATAAATCAGAAAAATCCTATGGAGTCATCCTTGATTAGTTTTTTTTTTAAGCAAGAGTTAATTCAAATTAATACACTGGCAGGGAAACTCGTGCTAGAACGGGTGCATAATTTGTTCCACAAAGGAATTTCTCCAAACTTTAGCAAGACAAGAACAGCGTGTGCCCAGACTGAGCCTCTGCAAGCTTCAGTCTGCACATCAGTGACATTTCAATAGTTATTCACCAATGACATTTGCTTTAAGCTGCATATATACATTTTTAACTTAACTTGACACTCTACCTTGTAAGTGTCCAATTTCTCAAAATCCTTTCTATTATCATGACATTATAGCTAACTCCTTCTCTAGTACACAAGGATATATGTGCCCTGTCCTAGGCAGCTCTCCATTATCTTCCTCTGTAAAGAAAGAAGCAAAGTAATTTGAAAACATCTGCTCCATTTTTATGCAGAATTTATTCTTCACCTTAATTTTTCTCCTTCTAATCTTTTGTCTATTGCAAATGCATTCCCAGTGTTTTCTCAATATACATGCACCGAGTAATCAGAACACCTCAAAATCTGAGCCTACTGAGGAAAATTGTTTTTAAAAAAATAAAATCTCAGTATTTTTTTCTTAAAAACATTGTAAAGTCTCAAATTATGGTGATTGAACAAGGCTCCTCTCCAGTCTTACCCTAATTTCTAAGCACCCCTCGTCTCTGAAAGTGCACACAAGAAGGTGCACATTAGCCTCTGTCACCTTCACTGCTGCCTCCTACAGCAGATGAAAATGGAATTGAACTTAAAAGTGAAGTCCAAGGCTGCAGCACTGATACAGTCCCTTGCTGGCATTTTTAAAAGCCTTCATGAATTAATCAATCACAAAAATATCAGCATCAGACAGCTCACTGGAATCTCAGAAAACACGTGTGTAAATCACGTTTCTTCATTTCTCATGTTCTGATTGTTTTTTTCCCCTCGGTGATGCACTTGCATCTGTTTTATGCTACACATACACCTGGAGACAAACTCCCTGTCTGCAAACAGTCTCTAAGGACTTGAAACTACTGAGGACAGGGCTTCAGTCCCCCATGATTTCTCCAGGGCCAGAGAAATGCAGCCACAGACAGACTCACCTTCATAGAGTTTGGGGTTTTTTTTGGCTTTGTCTCCCATAGTTCAAAATAAGGTACATAGAACACTTTGAAACCACCTATAAAAGCATCACAAGTAACCTACCCTTAATTTATACAGGTTTACTCCTCTTTTCCTGAGGAAAGCAACCAGATCAATGCTCTGAGCATCACTAATACCTGCAGTGAGTAGGCGAAGCCGTAAACCTGAGGGTCCAGTTCCATCTCGCAGAACATCAACGTTCTCAGCGTACACATTGCCAAGGAAACAGCTGAGAGGCATCAAGGGAGCCCTGAAACCAATCACAGAAATATCTGCATAGGATTTGCTTAACCTTCAAATTTCCCATTAAGAAGCTGGTACCAGTTCAGTGCAACAAAGCATGTTAATTTGGACAAAGCTGCTTTTAATTAAAAGATTAAAAGGTCTATTAAACACAAGTGTCTGAAAGTCTAAGGAAGAAGGAAGAGGGCTGAGGCAGCACCCGAATGTAGAACCTTACTAGTAATGAAACAGCAAGTTTCAAAGACTCCAGGAATTGCACAAACTGTATCCTTTGGGTAGCTCCTGTGAGACCCTGTCAGCTCAGGCTTCTCTCGGGAAGATGGAACTTGTACAGTTTTGAAAGATACCTACTCCTTGAATTGGGCATATCCCCCAAATGCAAGAGAAGAGCCTCTCCGTGATGCTCACTGCTCTTGGGAAGGTATTCTCAGAGCCCAGAACATGAGATCAGCTCAAACAATCGTGCCGCTTTACTCAGAAAGTTCTCATTCTAATTCAATTACAATAATTGAGAAAATAACAACAGCCCCAAGCAAGATATTTTCAATGGAAGGGCTGCTTTTTTATGTAGTAATTTGTATATGCTCTGTAAAATACACTGCTCTGATGCAAATTCCTCCTCATGTGAATGACTTGAGCTAAAAGTCAGGCTTTGAGCTCTCTCACACACGCCCCCCAGAGCCCCAGGTGACAATTAGTGTCACAGATGGGCACAGACAAGATTTTTCTGAAGTGCACTTATTTCTAATGAGGAGACACTGTCTGCATAAACAGGGTTCCCTCCCTTCTAAGCAGTAATCCGAGAATGCATTTATCTTCTCCTGGCACTAAAACACAACTGTCTCTGCAAAAACTGTGACCTTATCAGTTTGGGTATATATAAGCTGAAAGGAAGAATTTACAGAAGTCCTTTCAATGTTTCCTTGAGTAAGGAACCCCAGGCTGACTTTTTTAGAAAAAGAAAAACATCAGATGATGTACAATAAATTAAATGCTTAAAAGAAGGCAGAATACAATATTATAGAAAACATTAACCATCTTAAAATATAGCTATTCCATTAGTATTAAGGCACGAGGATTAGTTTCCTCAGAATAGCTGTGGGTGAATTCCCCAGAACACCACAGGGCGCTGAGGCACTGGAGCAGGTTGCCCAGAGAGGTTGGGGATGCTCCATCCCTGGAAGCATCCAAGGCCAGAAGGTGCTTTGAGAAACCCGGTCTAGTGGGAGGTGTCCCTACCCAAGGTAGGGAGATTGAAACTGGATGACTTTTAAGGTCCCTTCCAGTCCAAACCATTCTGTGATTCTATTCTATGATTTCCTCCTTTACTTAATTCATTTCTCAGATCAACTGAATTAGCCTACTACAGCTGAGCCAAGCTGATTTTATAGCAACATATATAAAACCAACATTTGACTCTTGAGGTCACTACCTGTGGAAATTTGAAAGAGCTTGGTATCTAAGGGCATTCTGCACACTACCAAACTCATAAAAGACCCAAACTGAACTAAAAAAAGTGTATGATTATATTTAGCAATCACAAAACTCTAAACAAATGAGGAAGAAAAAGCATATTCTAAGTGATGAAACCAGCAGGCCCAGCTGTACATACTTGGTATCCTGCAGACTGTTTCCATTGTAGATGTACATACGTTTCACAGTCGCACCGTGGGGAATTTGCAGAGAGGCCAGACCATGGGCAAAGTTAGGCTGTGGATACACAAAGTCATTCTTGTTACATGACACAGTAGCAGCTTTGGGTCAAAGTTATAAGTGACATCAGAAATAGGGTATATATTCTTATTAATTCAATTAAGTCTGTAGCCAAAAAGAAGGGGGAAAAACAACAGCAAAGCCTCCTTCTAGACAGTGTTTCTTGGCATTACACTGCTCCTGGTCTCCCAGTCTGGGGTGAAGTGTTCACTACGTTTATCCACCGAAAGATGGCACTAGTCTGACAATTACCCACAGCATGTACTGAGCATTCCAGTTTGCTTTATTTGATCCCTGGCAACTAGCAATATAAAAGTATTTGTACTGCTATGCTGGGTTAAAGTGTTAAGAAATCAGCTATCTTAAACGTAGAACTTCTTTTTTTCTCTCCTACTGCATTTATTTCAGGATTTTAATGGTTTTGCTGCTTTGTAAAATGCCTTTATTTGATGAAAAAGACTCATTCATTAGATTTTCCTCTCTCCTTATCACCACATTCTTACACATATTGTTTTGATAGGGATTTGGAGTCTTATCAAGTAGAAAGTATGCTGAGGAAGTCAGATTCATTCTTCCAGTGCAGTAAGAGCCTATTTCTTTCAGCTCTGAAGATGACAGGACCTATTTCAAGACTGCCAACATACTTCACTACACAGAAAAGAAACTAACTTTGTCACAAGCAGTCAACAAACCCAAGGCACACAATATGCAGACTACTATCCTGGTCTGCTTTTAACAGGACATCACATGAAGGTAAACCCTGAAAGTTATTCTGAGGGGAAAAAAAATAAAAATAAAAATTAAGATTAACCCAGAGCACTGACTTTCATTGCAGTAGGTATTTGGAAGGGAATCCCCACTACTTAGCAAATCTAGAGATACCTTGATTTCAATCCTCTTTCTGAATTTGCCCAGAACACGAACACCTCAAAACACTGCTTTCTAAAGCAGTCAGACTGTAGATTGCTTTCAAACACACGTATGCTTTAGCAACAGAGAAATCCTCTCTGGAGCCATGAAAGGCCTGGGCCATGTATGCCTCATTTCTTAATGGAAACAGTGTGGCAAAGTTTTCATGTTCTCCTCACCTGCAGTTTGTCACCAGCTTAGAAACCAAAACACACAGTTTTCTTCAGACTTTTTTTTTTTTTTTTACTCCATTTCCATCAGCAGAGATGACACCACTTTGCTACCTGGTTTGGCTTTCCTGTATTATGCTCTACAGACTAGAAAGATTTTGACACTATTCAAATATCATTTCACTCTTCAGTTTTTACTAACATTCCTCCCTGAAATAGTTACCTTCCCTGCAGACTGCTTCACACTACCCAGTTTTCTACACAATCGTATTTCTACCTATTTATAATCCTGGGGAGAATTTTTGCCTTTCACTCCGCACAAATAACATTTTACTAACCTCATTTGAACAACTGGATGAAAGACTTTGAGAAAGTAAAATTCTTTTCTCCGCTGTTCTGGCAGCTGTGAAGAACTGTATCATCCCCCAGAACCATACTATGTCCCTCTCAAAGCACATCAGCACCAAGACTTCTGTAACTATCCCAAATTTTCTTAGTTAACTGAGCCACGTACCAAACCAAGACAAAGATGAGATGGATAAAATTGAATCTAGCAGGTTTATTTTAAACATCTTTGAGTTTTAGATAGTTTGGCAGGGAGCAAGGAGTTGGACTCAATAATCCTTATGGGCCCCTTCCAACTGAAGATATTCTATGATTCTACAACCTTACCAAATCTTTGGTATAACTACTGACTGCCACTTTATCCATAAATGCCCTGGCAACTCTTGCATGAAAAGCAACTCCTCTTTGTTGGGACATGCTTTGGCTTACTAGGTTTCTGTTTACCTTCCAGTATTTCTGACAACAGTCCTGCCCTACTGCTAAATAACAACTTCCCCTGGTTAGCCCCTGTTCCCTCATGTGTCCAAACACAACTAGTGAAGTACTAGGCTGTGACACAAAAACGGGCCATCATGTTGGTTGATTTCTCCCACGTCGTTTTGGCTCTCCACACGCTCCTTTGTATTTTAATATCATACAGCACACATTCTTTTTACCTGGTAAGCCTAGATAACACAACTGAGAGTGTTTCCACCCTCACACAACACAACTTCTACGTAGGTTTTTGTTAGGACAGGTGGCAATCACAGAAGACCTGATCTTGTTTCCACAGCGATTTCCAAAGATCCCAGGGAACGCAGTAATACATTCAATTATTCATTAAGTCACCCAAACACGTGGTGAACAGGCAAACAGGCATTGCAAATAAAGCTCATTCATTTGGCTTTCTAAAAGCACTCATGCTGAAGGACACTTAAGATGAAAATGTATTTTATGAACTCTATCCCAGTTTGGTTGCATAATCCCGTTGAGGAGATTTAAAGCTATCTGATAAAAGAACAGCCTTTCAGTAGATTGCTTAATATTTATGTATCTGCATAGACAGTGCTCATATTTTTAGAGGACTCCTTTCACCAACGGAATTGCTAGTCCCAGTTCATGATGCAAGCAAAACCTCTAAGCATATGCTTTCTGCTGAAAGGAAGAAAATTTTAAACTTTGAAATGATTGCATAGCATGAATAAGAGCACAACTGTGGACTTAAATTCCTTGCAAATTACTGGTTTCTTTTGCTTGCAGCTGAGACACACTGTAGGTGGTATTTTGCAAGCACCAGAGAGGGGAAAAAAAAAACCCAACAACCAAACCAAAAAACTATCCATTAACTAACATTGCTGACCTCGTACTTTGGAGTTTCAGTCCAGGAGTCTAACTGAAAAGAAAACGACAGTCCTCTGAAATTGAGGTGAAAGAGTTGCTCAGCTGAATTGTACACTAAAAGGGAAAAGAAAGTAAAAACAGAGTTAGCAAAGTAAATGAATACTCCAGTTCAGATCTAACAGCACTTTCATCACCTCAATGAATTCACTACGTCTCAAGATGCGAGTGGAACAGAATTATGCAGAACAGGAAGTTCTGCTTTTAACTTGTTGCAGTAGAACCACAGCAGTAAGAGAAACTTTAGATTCATCAGAGTGGCCTATGCAAGCCTGTAGGCACCAACCTATCCCTACTGCTAAGATGATACTATATCACATCATCAATTACACCCTAATATCCCTAAAGTAGTTTAAACAGCCACTATTAGTACCAACCAGTTCTGTTTGTTATGTGGAACACTTGGACAATATTAACCAGAACACTGGTAAATTCTGAATCTCACACCACTGGGAAGCACGTTCCCGAGCAGGAGCTCACAGGTTCCTGACACTTTCACCTCTCTTCCTAAGAGGAGCTCCTACTTGTACACCCGAGTTCAGCTCCCTGTGCTCACAAGTAACATGGCACAAGAAGGAAAAGGTTCAGACAAACAGGGCTGAGACCACTTACAATGACAATTAAAAACAGTATCACCAGAACCACCAGCTGATGGGTCAGCTCTTATAAAGAGCAGCGTTAAATCAGAACACACATGGACTTGATCTGTCCTGACATTGTGAGATGCCTCGATTTATTGCAATAAATTGCCCCACATCAACTATAAACAGCAATAAAAATCATCCCAGTACTTAATTGAATGAGACATACTGTTTTGTGAGCCTGTGGAACACTTGAAAACAAACCCAGGAGACTGGGAGCTTGGGAACAGTGTTGGGATTGATGCTACAAAACTTCAACCTGTGCCCAGGAGCTGCTGGGGGAACACAGTGTTCTTGTAACACACAGAAGCTGCTTCATTTGTAAACAGTTTGAAAACGGCAGAGGCAAAAAATAAACACACACTCCAACAAGATAAGCTGCTTTCTTCCACTTGACCAAAGGACATTTGTTCAATATTTCCCCTTTTCCTTACAATTTTACATTTAAGATGACATAGCATAGAGAGAAAAAAATTCTTTATATATATACATACACACATATAATTCTGCCCCACCTCAAAGTGCCTTTCAAATGTTCAACTTCAGACATGTCACGAGATATCTGGACAATGCCAGACTGCCCAGGATAGAAAAATAGCAGTTGAGCAACAAGCATTAAGCTTTCAAAAAATCATAATTTGCCTTTTCTGCAGAATGTGCTGGTTAAGAACATTTTTCCCTGCTTGTCACTCAAAGGAAAACACGTGGGGAGAGGGAAGTGTTTTGATCTGCAAGAAAATTACACAAATCTCTCTCGTGATAAATTATGATGCATCTTTTCCAAAGCCCACAGCCAGCTGGAGAAGAGTTTTTCCCCTAGTCATGCCAAGTGTGCTATCTGATTATATAAATCACATCAGTTCCCATCCCCTACAACATTTGTTGATGTTTAGGCTTAAAGGGCAAGGAGTGGTTTTAGTCTTACAAAGTTCTCTCATGTCTTCCCTCCAGGCCATATGCCACAACCACGTGAGTGAACGAAAAGCCTTTATTAGTAGTAGTAGTATTATTATTTACTAAACCTCAGGGGAGCCTGGACAACCTCTTTAGTCCAACAGTTACAGAATGAGAAGACAGGCCCCACCACACCCTTGCAAGGCCACTGTGGCAGAAGGGAAGTTTGGTTTATTTTTTTTTCCTTCTTTTCTTCAGTCCAATCCCACAGCCCTTCTCCACGCAGAATGGCACTTGGGCAAACAGCCGCATCCACGAGGACTCGGACAGGATGTGATTTCAACAGAACCACTGGCAAGAGCAAGTGTTTCCCAGCAGGAGGTCAGGTCAGAGAATCATGGAAGTGTGGGAGAAAATCTTGGCTTTGACGAAGCTACTGACTTCCAAAGTGGTCATACTTCAGTCAGCCCCATGACAAAAATCCTACAATGTTTCAAACCAACATTAGCCAAAAGAAAGAAAGCTGGCTGCAATTTTCCTGACGACTCTTCTTTTTTAAAACCACTGATTTGGCAAAACCAAAACTGATCACTGAAGGTCGGTTTCAACACAAAACAGTTGCTAACCTTCTGAAACATGTTTTGAAACTCTGTATCCTGTTGCAGGAAAGTTCTGTGGCAACCACCTTGGGTTTAAGTGAAAGACAACATTTTGTTTGAAATTCTAGCGGAGGTTAACACAGAGATAAACAACAAGGTACTTTTAAACCTAAACAGCTTGCCTTAGGGTTTTGGAGGAGTAGAGAGAAGAAAAGGGGTGGTTATGTCACGCTTTCATCCATGACAACTGGCACTTGGTCCTTTGGTCACATTAAGAGGAAGGTTTCTTTCCACCTTTTTATCCCCACTTCAGCTCAAGTTTTTGTGGGACATGAAAACACCACCATCATCCCTCCCACAGGCTGAAAACTGTTCTGGTTTGGTTTTTTTTGTTTTGTCTTTTCTCTTTCAGAAATCACAAAGAAAAAAAGTTATAAAAAACCTGCACTGTACAATACAGTTCAAACTGCTTTTGACAGGCACCTTAATATTGACCATGTACCTCTGCTAAGAAGGCTGTTGTGCACTAGCGAAGGGATAATAGAGGCCAACATTTTAATAAAACACATTTTCAGATCTACATGTCCCTGGATGAAGAAAGGTTATGAAAAACTATCATCAGATGAAGCAAGCCTGCTAGTTTTCTTAATTGAATGTGACAGGTACACAAGATCCTGCAAATTCAGCACGAGGACACATGGTGCCAAACTATGTTTTATATAATTTTATGCAGTATTTCTAGCATAAGCAATACTTACAGCTGGGGATATGTTTGTATGGTTCATATTATCACCATTTTGCAGCCACTTTCTCTCTTAAGTATTTACAAATAAAACATACTTTTTCCATAACAGATCTAACTACGGATCTCAGTTTCTGCCCAAGATGAAATGTTAAGATCATGGCCAAAGTGAAGTTTAAAAAGGCCAGTTCTGGTCCTTGGAGTATTATGGCTAGAAATCCTGTAAGCTTCATTTATCTCCATCTGATATTCATCTACTACAGCAGGCTTTTAGGCAATGATATTACTTTAGCCACATGACCCTCCACAGTTAATAAATCCTCTTCTGTAATGTGCAAGAGATTGTCTGCAGAGAACAGGGACAAAGACTGGATATGCAATCACCATCCATCACAAAGGCGGCGAACCTATTTGGGATCAGCCCGACGACTGCACATGGACTGGGTTAAGCTAAAAATAGAATATGATGCTCTAAAGAGGGTATCTTGACTATATGGAGTTAATCTTTCTTGTGATGTCAGTTTGTGCTCCATTTCTTGGAGGTTCCTGAGGAGCTTAATCACAAATATCCTCTTCAGAGTTTCACCACTGGCTTATTTTCATCACCTAACAACCCCCTGAAATATACTTGACATTTTCATATGTAAACAAGGAGCTTAAAGACAGGCTTCTTCCTGCTGCAGAGGTGGTGAACAGCCAAGTGGCATTGCAAAAGTCAGACTGGGTTCAGTAAGGCTAATTATACTTGCCCTGGTTCTGGTTATGCTGTACATAAGCTGGCTTCACGCCTGCCCAGTGTTCCCAGTAACAGGAAGGAGGCAGAAGGAGATGTTCACACAGGCTCAGACTTGATCTGCCCTAGTAGGGCTATAACCACGTTCTCAGAGCACAGAGTCTGATCAAACAGCCCTGGCTGACTCTGCATGGAGATCAGCTCAACTATCTGTACGTTCATGGTATACTTAATCCTCAAGGATGCTTGAGAGCTGACCATGCATAAGAATGGGTAAAAACAACAGTACTGACTATAAAAAAGCCCATAGTTTTCTGCTGCTGGCAGATCAAACCAGATTATTACTGATATCTGAACACACCGCTCTGTGCCCATGACTCCCTGCATCACTATTTCACTCGAAGAAAGTCACAGCTGAACTTAAAGTACATTTTACATGATATCCCAGCTATAAGAATACAGGCAATTCTGGAACACAGCTTCAGATCATCTGATGACAGAAGTGTCTCGAGGCAGACATACAGGAAAGGCTTCCTAGAAAGAAGGTGATCAATCTAGGTTTGCTTCTCAGAAATACTTGGGCTTACCTCCTGGATGCGTTGCTCCAAAAGACTGATCAATTTGTTCTATGGTGGGAGCAATTGCCTGAGAGTTAAAATGGACACCACTGAAAAAGGAAACAAATCTGCCTTAAGAATACTGAACAGAAGTTATATGTGTTTACTAATGGAAATACCACATTTAAATTGGAAGAAGTCTCCAAGACTGAAGGAAAGAGTAAACTGGTAATTTAACCAAGTGCTATGTTCAAGAAAGGATATTTATCTACATTCTTTTTTAATGGTTATTTTAGAAATAATGGTTATTTCAGAGAAAGCAGTCTCTTAACAAGAAGAAATCATGGGAGGTCTTAAATCACTTACCAATATTTTAACTTCACCTTAGTCAAGTCATAAACTTCAATCACCTGGAACACAGGAAACAGAAACATTACCATTACCACACTTCACACATTTGCAAATCATTAGAGGCAAATTCTTGTCAAAAAGCAAGACTAGCTAGCCCTGCTCACCACCCTACTGAACAGAACTCTGCCGGGATAAATCACACCAACAGAACTCCACAAACTGCCTCAGCAACTGCACCTCCAAAACAAGTTCTGCAGGACAACTACGGGCTGAGGACAGCACCTCCGGCCCCCGTGTAAATCAGCAGCAACATGCAGAAAGGAGTCTTCACTAATACACCAGCACCTTGATTTCTGCAAAGATTACTCTTCAGAAAGCTCAAAGGAAAGTAATAGCAAAGGTTAGCTCATTAGGAAATCCTCTAACGAACATCACTAGGCCATTCCTTCGGTTGCTCTTATTATCCTGGAGAATGCCTGTGCAGGGCAACAAATCCCAGCACTGACTGCACTGCTCTGACTTTCCAGCTCCTTCTAAAGTAAAAGATGAGCACAGCAGGACTAAGCAGCAGTATTCTGTTTCAATACTGCACTTAAAGACATCAAGCAGTCTCTGTGAGCATTACAGAAGATAATCAGAAGAGCAGCCTACAAAGAATCAGAGCAAGTCATCACACCTACTTCTGGTATTTTAATAAATGTTGTAGACCTTACTGAATATTCCAAGGGGCTCTGCAGATTTTAGGTTTGGATCCTTTGCTCTGAATACATTACTGCACATGTGCATCTGAGATTGAATTCAGATTGGTTTTACGTGATTGTTACTGGGTCTTGAGGCTAGACTTGGCCTGCATTTTGTTGAGTAACCGTGCTCAAACACAAGCTTCTACCACCCTACGTATGTGTTCCTGTGTCAGCAGGAAATCACGTAGAGCCCATCATAACTGCTGTAAAGAAAAGGTAAAGCACTTTTTATTACTTCATATAATTCTCCAACAAACCACTGGCAGATTTAGAAAGAACTGACTCTTCAGTTAGAGAAGAAAGAATTCCTCAGGGAGCTTCCTACCAAATGTGGTTTTAAAGCCTAAAAATATCACCAGCTGAGAAGGAAGTCTTGGTTTTGGAAGATGCTTGGCAAATAACCTTAAAATAAACCAACTTGCAATGATTAAACCACTATATAGAAGGAAAAAAAAAAAAAGAAAATAAATAAAAAACTTTTTAAAAATCACCATTTACTGGTATGCTGTTGACTCATACAAAGTTGTAAGAGTTCTCTGAAGCACTTTGTTTGCTCAGGAAGCCCACACATTTCAGGATACAAGCAACAAGTCGAGCACAAAGCAAGTTACAAATGAACGTTCTGTCCGAACCAACGTAAGGAAGAGCAAAAAAATTCTTCTTCATAAATATACTTTGAATTATGCTTCTTGGAAAAATCTGGTTATTTTAACTCAAACGCAGTTTGACACATCCAGGTTTCCTATACTGAAGAGCTTGTTAAAAAGGATACTTTTTAACAAAGGATACTTTTCATAAAAGTTAGGAGTGATTTTATGCTTCTTTTTAGTGACCTTGCACATCATCTTTTCCCTCCCCAAAACATTACTGAAAATAGAGAAAGCCACCCCACCACACAAAGATCTAGTTTTGCAGCAATAACTGGAAATCATCGGGCACTCTCCTGAAGTTCTGCTGGAACACACCGGGGTGGTGGAAGAAGAGAAGGATGAGGAGAGCATGGGGAATAGCATGTTGCACAAATGAGGTCCCCCATGAAACACCTTGACAGCAGCCAACAAGGCACCATTTGTCTTCAGCCCTCGTCCCACGATTTCCAGGGATCCCTTTGACACTTCCTTTGACTAATGGCAGAGGAAGAAACAGGCACAACTCGGCAAAGTTTACAGGTACTCAGAAGACCCCATAAACGTCATATATTGAAGAAACACTGCAACAGGTCAGAGCACTGGAAAGGATTTTTTTTAAACAACAGAAGCTACACGGACGAAAGGATTCTGCTCTCACTTCAGCTCAAAACGAACGCACTGACACCTCCTGCAGCGCTTTGGCTACTGACAGCGAGAAGAAACGAAGCTTTCTTCCCCTCCCTGAAAAAAGGGAGGAAACTTTTTAAGAATATTGCCACAGCTTTATTCCTGCACCAGCTTTTTCAGCTTCTATTTTAGGAGCCTGTATTTCATTTTCAATTCAGCTTTACTCTTCGTAGTTCAAAACAAAAGGTATCACCACTGAACCACAACATACCAGAAGAGATGGGTTTTTCCTGTTTATTTTTGCTTGAAACAAGCTTAAAAACATACCAGAAAAGTTTAGGTTTTCTACTTCAACACAGATTTTAAGACACACTGTGGAGAAAGGCGAGAAGAAAACTTCTTGTGTAGTTCTAAAAACACTGGATGTTGAAACAACAGAAAACCTCTTTGGAGATAAGAAACACAGCATAAACTAATTCCAGCACTTCAAAAATGACTCAAAGTTGTGACATTCCACAAAATGTCAGGAAGCAAAGTCATGCACTTCAAGTGATTATGTCAGTTTTGAGTTCAGTCTCCTTAAGAATGAAATGTATTTTGGAAAGATTTTGTACAGCGGGTGTAGCTTGCACCGAGAAAGATCCATCTGACAGAGAGAATTTTCAAGACATTCTCTTAAAAATTATGAATTCAAATACCATCTGAATAATTAAGTTGTAAACCTTGACAAAAACAGACGTCCCATTATTAGAGAATGAGTTCGTGAACAGAAGCACTACAATTACAAACAAATTTGGCAAAACAAGTGCTCAGTTGTCGCCCATCTAAGCTCAATTTGAACTGAGAGTTGCTCTTCAAGATGTGTGTTTCTGGAGTTAATAAAAGAGATTTTGAAAAGGGAAAACACAGATGTACCACAGTGCTACTGGTTACTCCTAGAGAAAAGAAGTACTTCCAACACCTACTAATTTGGGTTGCTGTTCAATTAAAAGCATCCAAAGAGATCAAGTTTCAGCTGCTAGCAAACTGCTACACTCTTACAACACCGTATTTCAACTAAAGCTCTAGGTGAGTATCTTGGAGAGTGACATTTTGCTGCTGGTTTTTATTAGACACATGAGTAAGAGGAACAAAACTCCACCTCCCCCTGTTCTGAAGCCTGGCAGTATGGATGCAGACTTACCTAGAGGGCAAGCATTCCATGTTTTAGCATCACATTTTAAGGCCACACTTATGCTTTCCCATGTTCAACAGGACTGAAGTTAGAGCACAACACTCACACCCAATTAGCCAAATCAACACCTCCTCACTTCAGTCACACAGGAATTTATCCAGGCCAGGTGACAACCACACTGACAATTGCTCAGCACAGCTGGTCCTGCCAAAAGGACCACCCTCAATAACAAGGAAGTTACAGATATTTTAACTATTTCTGTGAAGAAAGCTTTTCAAAATGCTGTCTTGATCTAGTCATCTCTACAGTCCCATGGGTGCCCATTTCATACCACTTTCATAACAGATTCTTTTGAGAACATGAATGCCACGAGAGGTCAGCCTGACCTTTATTTTGCATCTTAACTACAAAAAGCATCCTAGAGAGAGGCAGGTCAATACTTCACCACTTCAAAAACAGAGAAGCAGAATTGCTGGGCTGAGGACTTTGATCAAAAGATTAACAATTCATCCAGAACAACCTGAAGGCAGGGCAGAAGACAGCTGCTCACAACAGGCATGACATGGCTTTCTGGTAGAAATCACATGCCCACAGCCACACAACTGCTCTGTGAACCTACCTCAGCTGATAAGTAAGAATAGGAGGAAGTTAGCAGCACAGATAAAGGAACAACCTGGGCAGAAAACAATCAGTCTGGTTTGCATTAATTGATGATCAGATCTCAAATCCTCTGCTCAGCTTTAGTAATGACCTTTCGCAGCTTCTGAGACAAGATGGACAACTGAGACCATGCTGGACCATCATACTCCAGTGGCACTCTTACAGTTCCCAGTACAAGGTGTGTCTCATTCCTATGAGCCAAGATTTAACCCCCAAGCTGAAGAAAAGTAGTTCATTATCACAAGAAGGAAATTAAATGTCTAGAAGAACCCCATACTTATGCTCTGAGTCAGTACATCCAAGGGGTTTGGTTTGCACTGTTTTCTTTGCAGGAAGGGTGGTTTATTACCTTAAGTCTCTGATTGAAAGCATCAAACAGCAGTTTGATTCCATCCTGAGTCAGGTTAAGGATGAGGTCATGGCTAAGAGGTGACTGTAAAACAAAAAAGAAGCTGTTAGGCTTTTCATTTCAAGGCTTCCTTGCTTATATATCATTGCCTAAGTAGAAATTGATTACTTTGGAAAAAGCAAAACTGCCTCAGAGAACAACCAGTAATAACATAAAACCAACGACAACTAAACACAACAAAAATACCTTTGGCCAAACCTCTTAACCTCTTTGGTTTCTCTATGAAAAGGAATAGAAGTGCCTGTGTAAGATCATGCACCCTGCAAGAACTCCCCAAAGGGTAGCTGTCTATTACTTTAAGTGAGGAGAGGGTGGAAAAAACACCTTGAAAATGAACATTCCAAGTTTAGCATCAGAGACATTGCTCAGGGATGATCTGTTGCATTCTTGGTGCACAAAAATAATGGCCCATCTCACAGAGTCTTGCATCAGAACCAAGCATACACTTGACAAAAAGATGGCAAGAGAGCTTTCCACTTCAAAAAGCAGAGTTTCAGTCTTCTTTTCAGGCCTCAAAAGGAAGGCTCCAGGCTCTCATGTTGTGAATTTAGGTTTCCTTAGTTACTCTGAATCATAACAACTAAAGGCTTAATTTGCAGTCTGCTGGAGTCAATAGGAGACATTCCACTGGCTTCACTGGTGTCTGTACAGGCTCTGTGCCACCCCAGTCTGCTGTGACACTGGAAGCTGCTCATCCCTGCACTGGTACAATCCACACATACACAGTCAGTTGGCCCCAAATCAGCTGTTTGATCGTGTACCATCTAAAGCACATTTGCTTCAAAAAGCTCTACCCTCCACAGCGGTCTCCTCAGAGAGGCAAAGAGGCTGAAGGACATGCAGGCAGCACTATTCACACCCTAGAACTGCACCAAGCTGTTATCTAGCAAAAGACAGAACCGGGGATGGGACATCTGGGCCAAATACTGGCTTTCAGCATGGGCAGCCACATCATACAGCCCTTCTTAGGAATAAAACATAAGCTGTCCTAAAAACTGTTACTCTCCCCCTTTGTTCTACTCTGTTTCGACTGTCAGAAGTCTAATTTTCATCCTAGATTTTCTCACCTCTTTATTCTTACATCAGCCCTGTCTTCTAGCCTGGATACTTCTTGTGCATTCTCACGTGTGTCTCCCCTACCCCTTCCCAAAGCACGTGTTTAAGTCAACAGATCCTAGACTTCACCTCACGAGGTCATAACAAGGCACAGGGCTTTCAGTCTCCCACGATGCAGATTCCCCATTTGTTGCATTTAAATACACCAACAGAGTTCTTCTGATACAGGATTTCTGCATTTCACTGGTTTCCAAGCAGAATTTTCATAAGGTTATTCCAAAATTAATGAGAGCATTACCAGTACTTTTGAGTGGGTGGGGGAAAAAAATCCAAAACCAACAAAACCAACAAACATCTGAGGAAAAGCTTGATAATTAGCATAGCAAACAGCTTCTGTTTTATGCTGGCACATCTTCTAATAGAAGAAAAGTTTCAAGGGCACAAATTTAGTTCATGTGACTTTTAATACAGAAAATAGAACCTCAAGTATGAAAGATGATGCCAGGAAGCAACAGGAGAGTCCCTGCTGAAGGAAGCAACTGAGATGTGCAGTTACTCTGCTAATCTACTTAAAGTTGCAGGAAAAATTCTTAACACTGAACAATCCCATCAACACAAATCCAGAGGAAGAGGCTTTGTCAAAAAACATGCAAGGGCAACTAAGTGACCAAAAGGAGTTAAAATTCTTTAGTCACAGCAAAGGGTGCATCAAGCTTTTTTGGCACAGTTTGAGCATCCCATTTATGTCAAGTTACAAAGAAAGCTGTGGGCAGATTTTATTGCATTTAATCGTCACATAAATTTTTGGAAGGAAATACTCACTGCTGGAGTTCCACAATCAGAAATTCAGCACTTTAGATGCAACAACTTTAAATAGCATTTGGTCACTAGGCTCAAAGGGATTCTTTTAGAAAGCAAAGAGGAAAGACAGGAAGGGTGTTCAGGTTTCATTTAGGTAAAAGTGGTGCATGGTGAAAGTTTCCTTAAAACTTTGAATTTTCTAAGAACTGCAGCAGCAGCTTTGTGTGCTCTGCTGCTAATAAAGTGCATGATGTTCTGCAGAAGCCACACAGTCAACTGCAGGCCCCATGTGGCATGGGGAAAAAAAAACCCCAAACTGTGCTAGTATTAAGCACTGAATCAGAAAATCATACAGAAAAAAAATATCATCAGCACAACTATTCCATGCACTTGAGAACAATTATTTTGTTGGATGATGCAGACATTAAAAGAATCTTTAGATTTATTAGTCTGTGGAGGAAACACCCCCTACCCCCCTGCAGATAGAATACAAATTCAGTGGCTGTGGGTAATCACAGTGCAGCTTTCCAAGAGGCCCAAGAAGCCAAGCAGTGGTATACCTCACTTTCTAGCACTGAACCACTAATCCTGCAAACCTGAGAGGAACGGGAATCTCGTAATTTCTCTGGACAAACCCAGAAATAATTCTGGAACGCACAGTTAAGAAAACCCAAAAACCCTCCAAGGCCCAGGAAAATCACAAGGAAAGGATTCCCTGCCAGAGGGCTGCTCCCGGGCATTAAGTACGAGGAGCTAAATTTTCAATTTGCAATTCAGTTGCCATAATTCCACACAATGTGAAACAAACAAAGGTAATTCTTTTACTTCTATGAAATAAGTACCTGGCAGTAAATGCCAGGGTCGAGCTCGTTGCGCAGCCATTCGGTATTCGCTGCAAACGCAAGAGGCCTCAATCAGCACCTGGATACAAACTGAGATTCCAGCAGATGTTGCCTTTTTCCTGCTGCAAAAGTCTGCAATCTATAACATATATAACTTCTGATTAACGGGCCTTTCACAAAATACACCTTTGGAGAGCCACAGTCCTCCTTTGTCCCATCTCCCCTTCCACTTCCTTCAGATTAAAGATGGGTATAAACCACATTTTACACCTAGAACCCTAGCAGAAGGGTTTCATTTGTAGTCTCCTTTTTGATGGAAGTCAAATGTATTTGGAATTTTATGCTTAGTTATGAAGGATGATTAAAACACTGACAAGTGCTTTAAATTATTGCACACAGTTCCTGCAGACAAAGTTGCAGATGCAGAGAGAAAGCACAGAAGCCTTTTCAGGGGGTTCATCACCACTGAACCAAACACGAAAGCAGAAAGTCATGATTCAGTACTTCAAAAAGACTTCAACGCTTGACAATGACAACGTAAAAAAATAATTAAGTTGTCCAGCTAATTACAGAGGAATTGCCTTTCCTTAAGGAAAAACAATACTATTCCACTACTGTACATACAAACTGACACCTGGTAAATCATTGCACTATGCTGAGGATTATCACCCTTGACGTGAGACTGTTACAAAAACTACACCTCTTATAGGGTGACAATCAGTTGGTGTAATTAACTTTCAATTAGCTCTACAATTCACACAATACATATGTCAGTGTGACCCCCTTGAGGCGAATGAGCTGGCCAGCCCACGCACTACTCACCTGCTCACTGTAGAGAACCTGGACGTTTTTGATAATGCGACAGTGTTTCTGAAGAATTGCTACAGCCTGAGCCAAGGGCATCCCTGCAAATAAAAGCAGAAGCATTTCTTCAGTTCTTAGAGCAGTTAACTGCATTTTTTAACAGCAAGGCTACAGATGAGGTAACAGAGCCGCCACCAGCAAACAGCACAGGGCAACAGGAAGGTGTGCAATCGCCAAACAAGCCTCCTCGACTCACGGGATCAGCACAGACCTGGGGTTTGAAACGGAAAAGTCCCTGTTTGTCTACCAGCTTGTTAGGAAAGACAAGATCTCTAGCTCCAAAATCAAATAGCAGAGTTCAGGCAGAAAAAGTACAGGTCTTTCTACAACCTGTGCACAAAATCTTCTGCTTTTTGAGGTCAGCAAAGCGCTAACTGATGAGACAGACTACACCAGACTCCCCTGGAGCTGGCTGGAACACTCCTGCACACTTTCAGTAGGCTCCTGGACTGAACTTTATCAGCCGTGATAAAGGGTACGCCATAAAGCACTGAGAGGTCCTACCAGATCGATACAGACACCGAAAAGGAGCAGTGATTCTCCTCAGACCTAACAGGCCACATTAGCTGCTGACACGGCTACATTTGTGTCAAGGAAGGAATTTCATCTCTTCTTGGTTTACAGACAAAATTAAACATCCTAAACAATTTGGTTCAATTGAAGTAATACACTTAATAACCCTCTAATGCAATTTTGAGGGCTTTTTTCTTGGTGGTGTTTTGTGTGTTTGGGTTTTTTTTTCTTTCAGTGTTTATCTTATCTTTACAGCTATAAATTTTTGAAAGTGGCACAGAACAGCTGATCCTGCAGAAAGAACAGCACCACACCATCACACCCTTTATCACATCTAAAACCTTTGTTGCCGTTCCAAACGAAATCTGATCGTGTTCCTGGATTCCAAGCAGGAATTCATAAAGAGAGGTTATGAGCTCATAATTGTGAAGTTTTATTTCCCTACTAATTGCTGGAAGTCAATTTAGATTAGTTATCTGATGTTTTATTTAGATTCATTGCCCCATTCTTTGCAGATCCTGGTTTTTAACTATTTAGAAAGGAGCCTAGATTAGGGAAAATTTACCGTGGGACTTACTTTGGTTTTGGGGTGGGTTTTTTTTTTTGGTAACAGTTCGGGCATTCAAATTTTTAGTTACTAGCTACACCTCTCAAACTCAGACCGCACACCATGTTCCAAAGCACCTTTTAGACGTTATCTACAGTGCTAAAGTGAGAAAACTCCCTCTCTCTCTATCAACCACATGCCTAGATCACCATAGGAACCACTTTAAAGCAATATTAGCATAACACTAAGAAAAAAAGTCATTATTTCTCACTGCCACACTAAGCTACGTACGTTGCAGCTTTTCTGCAATTAGGAAATCAAGTTTTGCCAAAACAGGCCGGTAGATCAGAACTGCAGTGACTCCATTTGTAAACACCAGACACAACCGGTGCCCTGAAATTGTTTTTCACATTAGCCCACACTGCTGGAAAAAATTTGGTGTGTGTGTATCTAGAAATCATACACCAGAAGCTGACATAAAATCAAAAAGAATAGCCTATACTTTAACAACAGTTATAAAATTTAAAGGCACAGAGCCGCACAATAAAGCGGTGCCGTTTCCTATTATCTAGGAAATGGCAACTGCCCTGGAGTCTAAGCAGGTGAGTTTTCAAATGAGAGTCATTATATATTAGATAATATTTTTCAAAATGGAACAGAAATATAAATAGCAGCGAGAAGCTCAGATCAAAGGCACTCCTGTGGAAGTTCCACATTTTGTAACCTAGTACAAGCTACGGTTCCAAAAGAAGTAAAGATGATTTAAAATTGACAACCCCAATTTCCAAGGCAGTATTTCTAGGAGACTTGCAGAGGTTAAGACCACAAGCAGCAAAGGCTGAAGCAGAGCCAGTGAACAACTGACAGAATCTAGACGGTGATGGCCAGCCTCAGGAGCAGGTAAGGTTTCAGTAAAACAAAAAAAAGTATGTGGTTAAAAAAAACAGTGTGCACAAACACGAAGTTCAGTTCGTAGCCCCACGTAAACTGATGCAATCTTGGGTTGGTAAGTGTGCAAACAGATGCCTCACATGACTCCCTTACTCAGAGCTTTCTCAAGCTGCAAGCAAAGGGATATACGCTGATCTTGGTCCAGTGTCAGCGACTTGAGAATCAATTGCCACACAGCTGCTCAGCAAAGCTACAATGGAACAACTGAGGGTCTCCAAGAACAGCTCACAGAACCCAAAACAAGCGTGGAGGAGCCAGTATCCTCCTCTTGCTTCCACTAGCAGGGAGCCAAAGGAGGAGTAAAGGAACTGGGTTATTTTTCTCCACCCTTCTCATGCGCACACACACACACACCCCAACCCCTTTTCCTCTACATTCATCAGCCTTTGCAGGCAAAGAGGAACACAAAGAATTCTTTCTCCCCTGCTCAGCAGTCATGGGGAAGCAAACATGGTTTCCAGCACATCAGACAGTCAACTGAACTGAGGCAGGGCAAACAAAGCCCTTAAAGATCAGCGCCTACCCCAAACTTTTCCCTGTTGTAAATGCTGGAGCAATACAAGGGGCACAAGACACTCCTCTCATGTCACTGGTCATGAACATGGCTTGAAGCTATGCTAAGAAGGGTGTCTTGAAGGGGAAGGGGGTAGAAGAGCAAATAAAGATTAAAAGAAAAGAACACAAGAAAAATCCAAGAGAGGACGAATTGTAACACATTAGATAAACAGAAGTGAAACTTAATAGGAAAAGAAAGTACAAAAAGTAAGCGAAATACAATGATGCCTCAGAAATTACACATCTCAAAGGCTAATAATACAGCTACAGGCACTACAGAATAAGTATTTAATTGGTCTCCTTTAAAACAGCAGGAATGTAGCCCGAGAGGTGCAGTGACACAAGTATCTAATTGAACACAAAACTCAGCCTCGGCGAAATTTTTTATGCTCTGCTCACATAGTGAGTCAACGCCGGAGCCAGAAACAGAATCCAAAAAACTCATGTAAAAAATTTTCCTGGCATTTCCCTTCAGTCATCCCCATTGCGGGCACAATACTGGAAGGCAGAGTCAGCAGCAGTTCAAGAACACTGCCATTAGCCCAGAGCAGAGCTAAACAAACGACGAGCGGAACACCGCTGGCAGCAAGGATCCCATTTACACCAGTGCTTCCCAGCCTCGCCACCTCTAACAGAGCTGAACCAGCTCTCCCCACACAGTCTTCATACGGGAAAGGACCCCGGTGAAGGATCTCAATACCCAGTCAGCCTCCTGCTCCATGGCAGCAGGTCAAGCTAATTATATATTAGAGACATCACGTGGTGGCTGTGTTTACTCCAAGAACTACAGCAGAGTTTCCTCCCTCTCGCATCGACACCCGTGTGTGTGTACACACAGAGGCAGAGATCATTCTAACCATGGGATTGCATTAACGGGCTGCTTTGGGGGTTCTGGGGAAAATTCAACTCATTTTCTCTCTTCCTTCCTTTTCTTTTTCTAATGAGAGCAGAAGGAAGGCAGTACTACATGTTGATGAAGATTTCCAGGGCATATAAATGGAGACTGCATTTCTTTTCAGGTAATACAGGTGCTAAAGGATCACAGAAGGTCAGGCAGAGCTCAGAGAGCACAGTAAACACGTTAGCGGTATAAGGAGATCACCGAGATTTCAAAGGGTGGGACCTGAGGGACTATAATTAACCTCCAAAAACCACTCTAACACTCCCCCTGTAACCAGGGTGTTGTACTTTGAAGTCACAGCAGCTTGAGCAGCCCTTTGTGTCTGGCAGGTTTCACAGAAACCACTCCAGGTCACAGCACCGCTCCTTCGGTGTGATTTAAGTTCAGAGCGGCTGCGTTAACAGTGCTGGAAAAGAACGGTCTGTCCCCTGCTGCCACAGGTGACAACAGCAGCAGAGTAACTCAAGTTCTGGCCAATGAAGCCAGCTGCCACACACAGCCCCATTTAGCCAGACTACTACTCCCATTAACTGCACTTAAGACAGAGCAACAGCAAAGATGGAAAACTCCAAAAGAGTCCAATGTGTGCATCTCAAAATAACTCGGGAAATACAACAGCTAAAGTATTTTTTAAGGGTTTTAAAGACTACCAATATCTGCCTGAAAATACAGGCCAGCTGAGAAATTCCTATCACCCCAGTTTCAACTGCACATTGAAGTGCCCTGGGCTGAGCACCAGCCAAACTTCCATCAGCTGGGGAAAAGTTCTTTCTCCTGGCAGTAAACAGAGCAATGGCTGGTGGGGAAGGACCTCTCAGAGAGGCAAAAATACTGATCCTTCAATGAGAAATACTTGTTATCTAACCCTAAGAAAACCTCTCAAAACTCTGCTTTCCCCACTATAATGTTGCAACCAAGCAACGAGACAAAGAAACCATGAAACTCAACTCATAAATATGAAAAGCCTGTACGGAAAAACCAAGTATTGGGGCACAGCTGAAGATGCTGATATCACCTGCCATACATTCAGGTGACAATCAGTACACCCATGACTCCTCTTGTTGAGTGTTATTTATAGCTAGTCTAAGATGGCAAGGCAAGACAAAACAAGGTAAAGGAGTAGAAGGAAGCTGGTAAACAAAGCACCACTGGGCGTGAAAAAGCTGAAGGTGAGACTACACACTACGAGGGACCGCTGGAAGCTCACACATTAGTATTTTTAGCGACAGAGAAAGGTGAGCTTTGACTCTCCTTCCCTTTCACTCTTCCAGCTCCCTCAAAGCGCTGGGACCAACCTTATCGAGGCTGGATCACGCAGAGACTCGAACCCCCCCCGCTCAGGCACACAGGGCCGGGGACAGCCAGGCGAGCTCACGGGGCTGGGGGAGACGCGACACGGCCGACAACGACACACGACACACACTTACCCAAGGTGAACTCCCATTGCTCGTTCCCCAGAGACCGCTCGGGCACCACCTCCAGATCTAGCATTGGCTCAGGTAGCGCGGAGGCCGAGGGCTGGCACGGCAGGTCACCGGGGGCTGCGCCGGACCTCTGAGGGAAGCAGGAGGGAAGCTCGCAGCCAACACCCCGCAACCCCCCCCCCCCGCCGCTCCTCGCCGGCCAGCCGGCCCCTCACCGCCCCCCGAGGGGACCCTCCACCCCCACCCCCCCCGGGGGGCAGCCCTGAGTCACAGCGGAGCCCCCCGAGCCGGGCTGAGGGGAGGGGAGCGAGGGGAGAGCTGGGCACCGTCACCACAACAACCAGCCCCCCCCCCGCCTTCCCGCCTCACGGCCGCGCTGCCTGCGCCCGCCCTGCCCGGGCCGGCCACCGAGCACGGACAGCCGCCGTCTCCCACCCCGGGGGAAGAAAACCCGCCGCTCGGACCGGGCGGACACGGGGAGCGGGGGGGGGGGTGACCGTCGTGCCCCCCCCCGCGCTGCGGGGCCGCCACTCACCTCACTTGCGGCTGCTGAAAAAGTGCTTTGCAGCTGTCGTCAGGCGAGGCCGCGCGCGGGGCGGGGCGGGGGGCGGGGCCAGGGAGAACGCCCCGCCCCTCGGCCGTGGGTGAGGGGGGAAGGCGTTGGCTCGGCGAGGGGGAGCCTGCGGTTCGAGTCCCGCCCTGGGAGGGCAGGGGGCTTGCTCCGGGCATTGGGGTACAGCCCCACGGCCACCCCCCGACCTTGTCGCCAGGCGACTGTCGGGTCTGCAAGGCGAGACCTAATTACACCGTGTCACGGCCCGCCACGGTCCAATCTGGATTAAAAGAAACAAACAAACCAACCCAAACAACCCAGTTGCATCCAGTTTTTCCAGTTCTAAGGAAAGGGGCGTGGGGAAAAGAGTTCAGTGGAAATTAGTCAGTGGAGCGAGCAAAGTTACCGGAACAAGTTCAGGAGTGACTCAGTAAGGAAGAAAGTCCTAACGAGGTCACTGGCTTTGCAATGTTCTTGAAGAAAACAGGGGCACGGATGCCCAAGGGTTTTGTCCCCAGAAAAGTGCCCGTTTCCCCTGGGGTGGTGGTCACCGTACGTGAACCTGCTTTGCTCAGACACAGAAGACCTCAGGCACAAGCAATTGGCATCCACGCAGCAAACAAGGGCAACACAGGTCTCCCAAGATGCTGAGATGCTGCCACTGCCTTGGTCACCCCAAGATAGACCATCACCCCTTTTTACGGTGGAAACTTGATGCAAGATGAATGGCACCAGCTCAAGCATTGCACAAAATCAGCAGACAATTAAAAATAAGAGAAAGAGCAAGTGTGTGGACCCATGCCAGCCTCGCTTGGAATGATGTGTCTGCACAAGAGATGGAAACTCAAGAGGATCCAGAAGGTTTGGAAGAGGCTGTAAATCCTTCTGCTGGCAGGTTGAGGCTTCAGGAAGGGCAGGGAGATAGGGGAGATGCGTTTTTTCCACATTTATTTGAGGGTGGCAGCAGAAAAACCTCTTTTGGGGCAATAACCATCTCAGATCCCCTCTCCTCTGCTGCATCCCTCGAGGCGGTGATGCTTGGTCCTGGCTTGACCCCACCGTCCGCGTGCTGTCCATATGCCCCATCCCACATGCCCACCACATCCCAGTGGACATCTGCAGGAGGCCAGCACCACCGCACAGAATGTCCATCACACAGAATATCCTGCAGCAGGACAGAAAGCACTGGTGAAGAAAACCCTTCAGCAGCGAACTGCAGAAGTTTGGGGTTCTCATATTTAAAAAAAAAAAAAAGAAAAAAAAAAGAGAGAGAAAAGCAGAGTCTTTTGCACACCCAGCTTCCATGCCCACCCCAAAGAAAAGCTGTCCCTTGTAGTCTCAGACAACTCTTTTAACAGCCAGTAGGTATTAATACCAACAGGAGGTCACAATAATACCAACAGTCACACCTCTTTTTCCACAGGCAGGGGGAATCAAAAGCGTTCAGCCAGAAATCCCAGGCACATCTGGGAGCAGGACCTCGTCCAGGCTCTGCTCTAAGCACCACGCTCCCCAGCATCACCCTTCAGGTCACAGAGCTGTCAAAGCAGGCAAGATGTTGATATATACAGCGTGGAGCAAACCCCAGGGAAATTAGCTTTGCCTTGAAGTCAGCTGCACGCTCCTCTATTTATTATTCATGCCTTGATGGCTTTTTTTTTTTTTTAATAAAAATCCAAGCACGGTGACATCTTAATATGCTGAAAAGCGCAGAGGTGCTGCCAATTTTTCCCCTTCCTCCCAGCCCTCTGACACAACTTTATTGGCTCAAAAGGAGGAATTAACCTTTCCTCTTCTGGGAGCACGGGCTGGTCCTTCATCACAAGGCATCCGCAGCAATCCAGCTCACTACATATGGATCTATCTATATGGTGACATCCATAAGGAATGCATGTGAGAGAAGAAATACCCAAGTAGAAATCTTCCACACCCCAGTTATTTAATGGGGCACAAAAGATATCCCAGCACCCACTCTTAACCAGGCCCAGGGCACATGCAGCCCTGGTAGGGATGCTGGGTGGGAAGTGGGTGCAGGTGCTTTGCAGAAACGCTTCCCCAACTCACTCCTGTGCTGGGAGATGCCCCTTGAACACCCAGTGCTGCAAGCTGGGGAATGGAGCAGACTGGGTTTTCATGACCACAAAAAAAATCCAGTATGTTTTGAAAAAGCATATTAGAAGTAGGAGCTGAATTCCTCGTGTAGGTTTGGGGATTAGAAAACGAGGAGAATAGAAGCCAAACACAACCAGGGAAAAAATAAACCCTGAGCTAATTGACTTTTGGGTGTACCTCTACCCTGCCATGGGTTTTCACACCCCACCCCAGACCCCAGCCGGGGTGGAGGAGGAATCAGGGCTGCTCTTTAAGGCTTTGTTCTTTAAAATAATAACCAGGGCATTGACCAGGGACTCCTGTCCCGGGAGCGTGCCAGCCCCTGCTGTGTCTCTGAGCTTAAAATACACCCCTTAAATAACTGGGAGGGCAGAGTAGAGCTGCCAGCGGGGCAGGCGAGGGCAGCAGCACCGGGCAGCCGAGGCGTTGGGTGCTCGCTGGGTGACTGCAGTGACTCCCCTGGGCTGAGGAGGGAGGTCCCAGGTACAGAGCAGCAGGAAATCCCAGTTGGCTGAAAATCCATCCCCAAAGGATGTCTGAAAGGCAGACCTGAAGACAGAGAACCAACTCATGCCCGTGCCCACCACGGAGCCACAGCCCTCTACTTCCCCAGGTGAAGGAAAATAGCCCCGTGCACCTAAGGCATCCTCCCGGGATTCCCAGAGGGTCTGGATTCCTTTCAGACCAAAGTTCTCCTTCCATCAGCCAGGACAAGTTATGGAAACAAAGTTCCCCAGTCCCTGGAAGGCAGAAAACCCACCCAAAACTTCATTTGCACAGATGGTGGTTGTACCAGGGAAGGCAAGCAGCTTGAAAGTGGCTTTTGAGCCACTTTCCTTTAAAGGCAGCAGAAGGAGGGGGTTGCACCAGGGACCAGCATCTCTCCAGGGAGGTTAGAGACCCGCTGGGTCACCTCCATCTACCCCAGGCACATCCCTCCCCTGGCTTTCTCCTTGCCTGGAGACACCATCCGAGGCAGGGACCCAGCTGCAAGGTGGGTTGAGGTTTTTTGCCATAGCTGAGACAGCAGTTAGGGACAATTCCCATCACCCCCAAGCACCAATTCTGCTCCTACCGTGGCCAGCACCAGCCTGGGGACTCGGGGATGTTTTTCCCTCGGGACACCTCTGTGCTGTGGGTTGTGTTCTGGGGTTGGGAGCAGCCTGTGTCTGTGGGGATGCCAGGACCCTGTGTCCCCACCAGAGACTGGTGGTTTCCCCATCCGGGGCTGGCAAAGGTCCCAAGTAGAGACAGATCTGAGCAGCTGAAACCAAACACTCCGAGAGTGACCAGAGGAGCCTCCTGCACTCCCCCAGTGACACCAGGCAGGTTGGGCAAATCATCCTCATTTCAGCAGCTGCTTGGGTCAGGCAAAAATTAAATAATAAAAAAAAAAACCCTCTTTTTTGCTATGCAGATTGTGGAGAAATTCCTGGAAAATACCTAAGCCCAGTCCCAGGGCTCAGCAAGCAGAACACGGCTTTCTGAAAATGAGAATTATTTTTTTTTTCACAGACTGGCTCAGCTGTTGATATTTCAGACCGAAGGAACCACAGTGGGTGCATCCATCAAAGGCAATCTGTGTTCTCTCCTACCAGTGATTATGATACCATGACTTATCATGACTTATGATAGCATCACATTTTGGGGTGGGATCAGCAGCTGCAGGGAATTACTGGGGTTTTACTTGCCTAAACTCCAGGCATCTGCGGGGAGATGTTAGCAGAGAAGAGCCAGGCTTTGCAATCCAGCTAGTTGAAAGAAGGGGGGAAAAAGGCAAAAGCTACCAGGAGGGACCAAAAATGCAGCAGGGCTTGCAGGACTTTGGGAAAGTGCCGACAGCTCACGGTGAAGACAAGCTGCCCTCTCCCGATGAGATTTAACAGCGACACAAATCTTGGCTGGAAGGAAATCTACCCTGTGGCTGCCCAGAAAAATGCGCTGGAAAGAGACCCCGAACTTGGCAGTGGTGTTTTGGTTGGGGGAGAGATGTTTGCTGTAAAGCTCTGAAGTGGCTCTTATTTTTTTGGAGGTGCTTTCCCTGCTGAAAAGCTTCGGCTTTGCTGTTGGAAACATTTCCAAATGGTGCTTGCAGCTCCCTGGGCTGCAGACCAAGGTGGAGCTTTGCTTGGGCTCCCGGGGGAAGCACCGAGGCTCTCCAGGGGGAGATTTATCCCCACTTTCCGGGGCAATTTATCCCACAACCAAGAGCTTTGATGCCCTGGATGGCACCAAGGTGGGCAGCACCCCTGGAGCAGCTCGAGTGAAGTGATGCCGCACCCTGTGCCCCGTCAGTACCAGGGGTGGGGGGTCCCCATCTGGGCAGGGGCTGACAGCACCGAGTCCGGCCCTTCCCTGGGGAGACCCCTGGCTCTGGTTTTCCCTGGCTCAGCACTCCCCCCCCTCCTCGACTGTGCTAAGCATGCCCTGCCGGGATGTTTTCAATCACCCAGAAACCCGCTGGCGTGGTGGCCAAGGTTAACAGGAGCAGAATGTGCAGCGTCAGCTCCCGGCCGGGGTGCGAGGAGCTGCTGCGCCGCTCTGCCTGCGGATGCTGCGGCTGAGGGGCAGGGGGGCAGAGAGCCCCTTTCTGCAATGGGCTGGTTACCTGCGCACACGAAGCCTCCAGAGAACCTCCGTGAGCTGGGGTTTGTGTGCTGTGGGAGAGCATCCTCCTTCCTGTCAGCTCCAGTGTGTGCTGGGCCCATAGTATGAGGAATTTTGAGGTGGCTCTGTGCTTGGCCAGGGATAGGAAGGTGGTGTGCGCCTGGCACGGGCTGGAGACCCCAGTGAGTTTTGGCACGTGCTTTGCTCGATCAGGACCATGGTGGCCACCAGCATCACTTCCCACATCCCACATCTGGGTGCTTGGCAGCTACAAAACCTCCCCTGCGTTTTTGCACTGTGCTCGGTGTCTAGAGACGGGCAGAAGCAGGAGGCTCCCAGCGCTCACCCAAAGATGTCAAGGCGTTATGTTAAACATGGGTCAAGAAGAGCAGCCAGCACGGTGCCCGCCCCTTGCAGGGCATTTTACAGGGCTGGGGCAAGAGCAGGAGCTGTGAGAAGAGCTGGAAGGATGAGGATGAAGCGTTTCCAAGAAGGAAAGGGAGCAGCAGTAGAAGCCGGCGGCAGGAGGGGCTGTTAACCACACAGCAGCAGCTCCTCCACATCCCCCAGGCACCACGGCAGCGTTCCCCGCTTGACGGCCGGCGCGGTTACGTGTGTTTCGCAGAACTCATCCCTTCCAGATGTATTTAAAGAGCTCTGATTCATGCCGAGTTAGATCTAAATTGGCTTCGGCTTCATTAGAAACAGATGCAGCAGTTTCTCTTTCCGTCTCTGGGCAAGAAAGAGATGGAAAAGGGAGATGCTGCCAAGAGTGGGCAGGGTGTGAAGTCCAGCTCCCAGCGGTGCCAGTGCTGCCGGGCAGGGAGCTGGAGGTTCCTCGGGGCAAGGGGAAGCTGGTGGAGGTGATGGATGTTTGGCCCTTACTGGATCAGTAAGCATGGAGCTGCCAGCACTGGCAGCTGGTGCAAGGGGACTGTCCTTCCAGTGAGCTGCTGGCCACTTGGCCCTTCCTTTGGCTGCTGCCCAGTTAGGCACTTGAGCTTTTTAAGAGTGCATTGAAAACTTGTGGGAAAATTCCCCCTGGGGCAGAGCGCAGGGTTTCTGTAAAAAGAAAAAACAAATTTAAAGCACAGGTTTTATAGAAAAAGTAAACCAGGGGTTTCTGTAGAATCCCACAAACCCCTCATCCCAAGGGTTTATGGAGCCCAGAGTGCTGCGGGCATGGCAGGGCTTTCACCTGGGCTGAGTTTCACCTCCAGAGACATTTCCAAGAGGGATGTTTGAGCTTCAGAGCAGACACCAAGGAAGGGCCACGGGACAAAGCTGTGTGGCAAAGCACCCGAGGAGCCGGGTAGAAGGGTGGTGGGGCCAGCCCTCTACACCCGTCTGCTCCAGCCGCTGTGCTCAGAGTTTCTTCTAACAGCAGATGAGTCAGAGCAGCAGGTCTGGGTAACAGAGCCCTCTCGGAGCCCCTGAAGATCTCAGCCTGCCTACTTTGTCGCTGACTTCTGGCAAATGAGCAGCGTGGGGGTGACTTGAATCTTACTCACAGGCGATGACGGATAAAACAAACAAAAGAGATGCTCATTAAGCCTGGCTCACCACTCCCAGCCTCCTTTGCAGCCTGTTCCTTTCACAGCGGGAAACGACTTTGTCTGACACACGCATCGCTGGAAATTTCTCCCTGTGGCCCAGCTTTGTTAAATGACGATTGAGAGCGGCCCCGGTCCCCGCAGCGCTGGGGTTTGCTGCATTTTGGGGGGCAGCACATGAAACTGCCTCTTTCCCCATAGCCACGTTTCTGTCCTAGTTCTGGTTCTTCATGGTTGGGGGACGCTGAGCAAGTTCCCTGCAGCCCTTTGGGGAGCTGGGATGAGCCTGTGCATCCACCTTGCACTGCCGCTGCTAGCAGGGACCAGCCCAGCCCCAGCAAGGAGGGGTCTTGCACCCAAAGGATTGGTTTTGCACCCAAGCTAACATCTGTGCTCGCTGCCACTGTCTCGTGGCATCCAGCCCATGTGGCAGAAAGTTGGAAAACACCAAAAATCCACTTTGCAGCGAGCTGAGCTCCGCTCCACGTGCCACAGAGCCACGCTGCCAGCCTCCTGTGCAAACCCTCCACCTCTGCTGACTGGTGCATCACCATCACCAGTATTTTCTGTGGAGCAAAAAATTGTTTCAGAGAGGGGTGTGTGTGGGGTATAGATCCTGTTCCATGTGCTGGTGGGTTAAACATAGCACATACTGAGTGGGAAATGTCTGCTGGTTGCTGCTCCATTAAAACCACCAGCCTGAGCCATGGGGCTACAGCACGAGAATTGGGGGCAGCCCATGAAAAGGGTGGCAGCTCATCAACACAGCAATGAGGACAGCTTCTCAAAGGGCCTGATATCTGTGACAATTAAAAGTCTCCTACAAACTTATCGTAGCAGAGTGCAAGCTGAGTTTGCTGACAAAAGAATAGGTCCCATTACAGCCGGTGGCTCCTGGTTGCCACGTGCCGTGTGGAAGAGCTGTGCTGGATGGCCAGCATCCCTCCCTGGCTAAAGAGACTGCCTGGAGTGAGGTCCTTCCCACAGCCCCTGCTTTTCCACCCTGCTTTTTTCAAGCTCACATGCTCCTGGACCATAGGTCTCACTTTCCAGTATATTCCCTCTCATTCTAGTCCTGCTTTGCAGCATGGTGGCCCATGGTCCCACCAGGACGTCCTGCCCTGCACACAGAAGCAGAGGACAAGATGCTGAGAGGGTGTGAAGGAGCTGGTGACTAAGGTACCTCGGTGGGGTTGGTGGTTTCAGAGAGTCACGCGCCCTGTAGGCCCACCGACACCAGGTTCTGGTGGCCAGACACATTCTGCAGAGCAGAACTGAAAGCAGAATCAAAAAGAGGATCTGTCCTCTCCTTTGTGTGGGAGCATCTGCTGAGCGGCTCCAGGTCAAGGCTGTCATTGCCAGGAAGGAGCTCAGGGGCTTCTCAGCAGCAGCAGCTCTGGCCCAAGCAGAAGTCAAGTGCTGGGCCTCCCAGGAGTAGTCTGTGCATGCCCTGCCCTGCCCTTCCCTTCCCATGCAGCTGGAGCAATGACTGGATGCTGGACCACAGCTGGCTCACATGCAGGGCTGAGCATCCCCAAATATTCTCCCCATCTGGGCTGAGGCAGCTCTGGCTCCAGGAATGGGCTACTCAGCTGGCTGCAGCCTGGTGGCAAAGCACACGCAGCAGCCAGAGGTGCTGGGGAAGACCACTGAGGAGCAGGATGGTGCTGGGAAGGGAGCTGCAGCATCCCACCGCTGGGACAGGTGTCCCACTGCAGGGAGAAGGGGCCGGGACACTGCTTAGTTCTCTGCAGGGTGGGAGGGGACCTGGAGGTCTTTCTGGGTATGTGACCCATCGTTCTAGGAAGGGAGATGCTCATCAGGCTTCCTGGCTCAGAGGTGATGGTTCATCTGGTGTTTCTGGATGGAGGCACCTGTTTTTTAAGAACTATGAGATAGGAGTTGTTCCCCCTATGGTTCCCTTTGCCAACCTCTCCGCTCTCCTCCAAGCTTAGAGCTCCCAGGGTTTCATAGAACCACGGGATGGTTTGAGTTGGAAGGGACATTAAAGTTCATTTAGTGCAACCCCCTGAAGTGAGCAGGGACAGCTGAACCTAGAGCAGGTTGTTCAGAGCCCTGGCCAAGGGTACCGGCTCACTTCCCAGTGGCAAAGCCTTACCACCCAACCAATCCCTCCAGTCAAACCCACCATCATGCAGCTTCTTCCATCAACCAGCTTTCTTCCCCCTTGCACAGACCTCAGCTCTTCCCCTCCGAGATCTCCCTGAGGAGCACAGCCTGAAGAGCAGCCCAAAAGTTTTAGTTCCCTGGCACTGCTTGGTTTTCTACTTGGCTTTTTACATGGTATGAATAGCAAGAGCTGAAAGGGTCGGGGGATGCCAGCAAGCAAAGCTCCCAGGGACAGGCTCTTTCAGCAAACCAGTGGATAACAGCTGGGAAAGGCAGGATCTTCCAAGTGCAAACTTCTCTCTGGCTCTGGAAGATTTCTCTGTTTTCAAGCTAACCCATCACCTGCTAGGGGGAGAGAGAGCATTGTAAAAGGTGGAAGGTGACAGCTCTGCCAGTTCCCGTGAAAAACAAGAGATTTATAGCCTGTGGATGGAAGGAAAGGGGAGCACCAGGAAAAAAACTTGCATCCCCCAAGACACCGTTATCCAACAGGCTGGAGAACGCCAAACGACTCCTCAGAAGAGTTGTGGGGAGCAACAAAGACAGCAAAAGTCACAGCAGCTGTGATAAGCTGTGGACCACGCCAAGTAAGAAGCACGTAGCAGAGCAAGAAACATTCCTCTTCCCCACTTCTTCCCCTCCGACCAGTACCCACAGCCACCACTGCAGGGTGACAGCAGCAGCTGAGGCAGCACCCAGCTCTTCTGCCTTGCTTTTCTTCCCCCTTGCTCCCGAGCTTGAAAAATATGAGCCCAAGGCAATTCTGGAAAGTCACTTATCTCAACCTGTAATTGAGAAAGCTATTTAATAAAGTTACTTAAATCCTGAGCAGTTCTGAGCTGCACGGCAGCTGATGAATATGCATGCCCTGGGATTTACATTCCGTGGCAGCATGAAGACAGGATGTCAGGCAAATGAGTTATGAGAAATGGTGCCTATGCAAATGTGGGCTCTGCTGGAACTTTGCGCTGTAATTCTCATCCTTGAAGCCATTTTTGTCGTTCTCTTATTTGCATTGGAAATGTAGTAACTAAATAATGTGACTTTTACAGAACTTGGTGCTGTTCCTGCGCAGACAGGATGGATTCCTAAATGCATCTATAATAGAGTGGAGACCTGCACTCATGGCAGATAAAAAGAAGGGAAGCCCTGCCAAGATCCCATCAGGCTACATAATTCTGGAGTTCTCCAAACCCACGTCTCCCCCAGTTTACTTCCCAGACCTTACCTGAAAGAGGCTTATTATTGGACAAAGCACCACAGACCTGCAGGAACAGAAAAGGTGCTGGTTTCAGCCACAGTTTCATTTTCATGGTTTCCTCCTTTCAAGAGGGGGAGCAGGAGCCCAGAGGAGGACAGCTGGTAGCTGCTGATTCCTTCAAGACAGACTCAGACACCTGTTTGTTCAGGTTTTGAAAACATCTGTTAAATGGACTGAAGTGCTGATTCTCTGGATTATCTCTGGTTAGAATGAGGCTGTGTAACTGCAAGAGGTGAAAAAACCCAGAAGTGATGTCGCCTTCTCCACTTGGGCTCCAGGTCACCAATGTCCTCCTCCCTTCCAGTAAGCTCCAGCATTCCCAGTGGTCTCCCACTCCTGACCTGAACACATACATCCCCGAGTCATGCTAATTGAGGGAAGGACGGGAATGTTTTTAAAACCTCATCAGCTGTAGGCACCACAGATTTTCAGATTCCCTCTGCTATTCACACACCCAAGAGACAAACTCAGCCTAGGAAGAGTCAGGGGACAAGGTGGCTCTGTCCTTCAGGTGCCTCCACTCCAGGAGAGGCTTTATGAGTATCATTCAGCCACTGGCAGAAAAGCAAATCATTCCATGACTGTGTGGGTAAAGCTAGGAGCTCTCCAATGGCTTTGCAACTGCTCTTTAAAGCTGCCTTTCAGAGCTGCTTTGGTGGCAGAAGCTGCAGCAGCTGACAGATAGCGCCTGCCCTCAGCCACATGGCATCACTGGAACACAGGTTGGCACTGCTGGCTCTTTCCAAAGCCACCTCCCTCCCGAAACAGGGAGTGTCCTCAGAAGAGCCCCAGGTCACAGTCAATGCCCATTTTAGTGGGCGCTCTCTGATCTGCTTACAGCCAGATCTTAAAGAGTAAGAACTAAGGTTATAAGATTTTAAAGGTATGAAATCAGGTTTATGCTTCATCCTTCTGCACATCAGAGCTTCCCAAGCAGGCTGCAGGCCTCAGGGCATGAAGCAAGCAACCCTTTGGTGTGTAATTTTGCTATTAGATACCTCAAGTTCCACCCACCAACACCTTCTGGAGCTGGTAAGATGTTTTCAGGTGCACTGTGTACCGTTCGGAACTTTCTCTGCAGTGCTTTACCACACCTCCCCATTTCCTCAATTTCAACATGCAAACTGGCTGCTGCTCCTCCTCAGCTGAAGCAGCACAGTCAGCAACGGTTAATGGCTGCTAGAAAAACATGCCCATAAAAAAAAAAAAAAATCCTCTTCTAGAACCCTGTGTGACCCAAGGGGATCAAGTTTCTTAGGGTTAAGTATAGAGATGCTTTTGGAGTACGCAGGGAAGATGGGAAGATCAGTTATAAAAAAACCAATAAACCAAAACCCAAACAAACAAAACACACAAGTCTTATGTCAGCAAAATCTGCATTTCCCCTTACATTAAAAGTTTTCGGACAGACATAAATACCCCCCACCTCAGACAAAGCCTAAACATAGGCTAGTGAATTGACCACTGGATGTCACTCTTGCTTTAGCCACAGCCACCAAGGCAGCCTTGTGCTGGGCAGGAGGTTGGGAAGTTACCCCAGAAACCCGAGATACGTCAGTGGGGAATTATCAGGAGGTGGAAATAAATCTACAGCCACTCGCTTTCACTACACAGAAGTTTATTATGAAAGTTAAACAATACAACACAAAAAGTAGCAAAAGCAATCCTGTAGCTTAAGGCAACTCTTACAGGAGATGAATTTGAGAAAGATGATGCAACTTCAGTTTAAATAGAAATTATGAAAAATATCAAATTGCATCAATAACTTAAAATGCACTTTAAAAAGTCTGCACTAACCAGCAGAAGGGAAGGGCTTGTGATCTTAATGCCAGCATTAAGATATCAAAAGCAGCAGAATGCTAAATGACGATAGGGAAAGTTCAGTATTTACACAAGATCGCAACGTTAATATCCGATAGCATCATTTCCTGTGTACTTCTGGTTTAAAACCACTGTCTGAAACGTTAGGGAAACCTTTTAAAATAAAATCCTCAGACTATTCCATCAAAAATACACAGATGGCAGAGAAGCTGCAAGGCCAGGGATGCGTGTGGCTGCAGGCACGTGTCCCTTAAATCACTCATTGCAGAAATACTTTAGAAAAATTCTGTCTTTGGGGGAAGAAGAGCAAGAAGAACGCGTGGCCACAGAGTGAAAAAAAAGTTATCTTCCAGGTGAATCACATTTAAATTGAAGTATCAAAATATTTCTATTTGATGACATTCTCACAGTTTACAGCTATTGACATTTTTAAGTGAGTGTTAAATATTCATATTATTAACATACAAAGATTCTCCTTCACATTGACATCTGCTTGTGTTTTTGCAAGACCTCTTTTGCATCGATTGTTTTGCCATTAACGAGGAAGATAATTATCTTAATCATAGAATTTGGTAAAGATTTAACTGTTGTAACCATACAGAGTTTCCACCTTCAAAATAATTTTCGAAACACCAAAGGCAGATCGCCTGTTTGGAAAAGGTAATTAAAGTGACATTTTAATTCATCAGGCTGTACAGGAAGCACCACTTTTTAACAAAGCCAAATGACACCACATTTCCAATCCGTTTTCTTCAAATATCGGATGCAATGACAAATTTGGAACGAGTCCACTCACCACCAACCCCAAAAACCCAAGGTAATTCACACCGATTAACTCAACCCACCCCCCCAAAAAGAAAAAAAAATAAAATCTTACCCTGTTAGAAAACCTCAATTATCTACTGCAATGGAGTTGCAATTTTTAGGTCGGATCGCTGAGGAGCGTCCTGTGCCCGGGGCGAGCTTCGCCACGTGCCACCTCAGCTTTTCCCCGCTCGGCACGACTAACAAAAAGCCTAAGTTATAAAATACACTTAAAGCAGCGATCTCAAACACGACTGAATACAACATCACCTCGGTGGCTGATCACTCGAGTTCCCAGTTGTAAGGGGCTGTTGAATCCGATGGCAGAGTTGCAGTATTCCTTTATTTAGCCATTTAAAAAAATCCCTGAATAAAACAGAAGCCAGCCTGCGACTTCCGACAAGTTTCAGCAAAAAGTACTCTATATACAGGGGTATAGCAACCACCCGGACTCGCTTGATACAGAATAAAATCTCAGACAGAAACTGGGGCAGAACGCATTCAAATGCATGAAAATATACACTTTTAAGGTTTTCTCATTTAAAAAAGTGGAACTGATGAATTGTTAGCAGGTAAAAGAATACTGCAACTCTAACGGTTACGAACCCGCCGAGCTTGAAAACCGATTCCAACAGCTCTGATTCAACTGGGTTTTGCTCAAAAATAATGCAAAATAATGTCAGCACTTTTAAGAAGGTCTTGCAAATTTAGGAAAAGAAAAAATAGAAAACTGAAAGGAAGATAAGAATGCGTATCTAAAATAAAGCAGGAGCACAAGAAGGACAATCAAAATTCCAAAAGCCCATATTAAAAAAAGTTAAGCTTGGAATGCATTAGCTTCCAGCAGTTTAAAAAAAAAAATTAAAAACAAACCCCAAAAAGTTTTAAATCTGTAATATCTTGACCTGTAAGTGACAATTTTTATTACAGTTGAGAAAACAAAAAAGGTTTTGTAGCTGCATAAGTTTCCATTTCACTAAAATAGTGCCAACAAAAGTAAGTTTGCATAGAGAAAAACAAAACAACCCCAAATTTCAAAATTGCCACTGGCTACATGCTTAAAATGGGAAATGCAGGTATTGTAACATAAACATAGTGCAAACCATGGCAGTTCACGGTGACTGCGACTGCCGCAGGTCAGGAAACAGACCATAGTATACCCAGTTATCACAGTTTCTGGTCTTTTATTAAATCCTTTGCCAAGTAGAAGCAATGCACGTGCGCAGACCCACGGGACGCCCGCCGCTGCTGCCGCCGATTAACGTAGTTTGAGATCATCGCCGCTTCCCAGGTTAGAGCCGGGACTAGGGTCTTGCTGTCTTCTTGCCTGTGTTAATAAACACGTATTTAGGATCAGAAAAAAAAATGTTTGGAAGTTATCAGATTAGTTCATTTCTTCAGTGTATTAGTATGATTAAGACCATACCCCATTCTAAGGAATCGGTTTGATATTTAAAGCAGTACCCAATGCATTCACTTCTAACATCAAAATCCTTTCTTTCCCCTCAATTCAATAATCCCCCTGGACCAACAGGGCTGTGGACCTGGCAGTTGGGCACTGTCCTCTCCCTGGAAGGGCACAGAGCTCCAGCTCTGCCTCTCCGTCCAGCCTGGGGGCAGGCAAGGAGCAGTTAGACACCAATTTTGTGTCTCTTCTTCCAAAACACTTCCCCCCCCACCCCAGGTTAAAATCCCATCAATTTTTTTTTTTTTTTTCTTCCCATGAAAGTTTCCAGGACCAAGACTTTGAGGAGAAAGGTTACAGTATTTTCACGTTGGAAACATTCACTTTAGGTTTTTCGGCATAAAGAAACTTGTAACATGGTAACACAACGACACAATTTCATCTATACATTGACACGCATTGTGATACTTCTTAAAAGTTGGGATTTTCCCACAGCACACTTTTTTTCCCCCCCTCTGGTGCACCTGTAAAGTTAACAATAATACAAAACTCTGGTACTTAACAACTGCATCCCTGTATTTAAAAAAAAAAAAAAAAGAGTATGCTCTCCTTTAAAGAAATGATTCTGTTAAGCAGTTGGCGTTGCTAGCATTTTAAAGAGGAAATGATGATCAGTCACAGCAATATCAGCCGCAGTAGAAGGTACTGCAATCGACTCCCTCTGCCTGGGCAGGCAGAGAGCAGAGGCAGGCAGTCCTGTCTGCCTGATCCCATGCTCCCAGTGCAACTGGGAAGCTTCGCCCAAGCAGAGAACTGCTGCTTCCTTCTATTTAAATACTGATTTAAAGCTATGTTTTTCCTTTCACGTGCAATGATCCCATTCTGACGCGCACAGAGTTCACTCAGCAAATCCCTCTTGCAGTCAGCGTGTTTCCAGAGGGGACAATTCCCTCCCGTGCTTTCTTTGGATGTCGTGTTGCTGCTGTCATTTCGGAAACACCCTCACTGTTTTAAAGACCACAATTGCTACCTAGCACGTACAGAGTGCTGCCGTTGGTTGCATTTCAGCTAAGCGAGGGTGAGAACTTCTCCCTGTTCTACCTGCACTGGTCATACTCTGCCTGAAGGAAACAATCTGCTTTTCCTGTAAGCAGAAGAACTCAGAACGTGTCAACCAACATCACCACGGGTGCACAAAGCCACAGATTTCTCAGTAATCTTTCTGAAGAATCACGTTAGAACAACCGGCGCTGAAGATTTGACATGCTAAAGGGCGGATTCCTTTCGGCCCCTGAAGCAGCTTTTGCAAACTGCCCTCTTCCGAGAGGTGCAGAATCATGGGAGATGGCACTTAATTGAGATGTTTTTACTCACAAAAGCCAAACTGTTGGGCTGTGACTATCAAGATCACTATTGTTAAGGGAAAGCTTGCACTTTTTTTTCCTCCCACCCTCTTCAACAGGAAAGTAAACTCTGCTGTGAAGATTTTCTTACCACAAAATGGTTGTTGAACAAGTCTGAATAGATCCTTCCATGCCAGTTTAAGAGTTGTACTAAGATTAACAAAAGGGTAACAGCTTTGCTTTGAGTTTCCTCTACTGAACAGACCGTAACAAGGTGGTTTTCTTTTCTGGTTTTAACTGCTGCTTCTTTCCTCTAAGAGCAAACAAAGGCAGGCACTGTCTCTAACAATTATCAGAATTGGACTTACACCAATCTAGTTACCAATTTTGTATTTGATAAATATTTTTGCACTTAACCAGAAAAAACCCCAGGAAGTTAATTGCTGTTCTACTACTGCTCTAAAAGCAACAGAGTTTCTTCTTCAGAAAAGAAATCACATGCCCAGCAATTTTGTTGTCAAATTCCAGTGAAGACTCCAAGGTATGGGCATATGGTTGCATTTATGCTTTGCCTAAAGTGGCCTTTTCTTTCAAAACATCTGAAAGAATTCACATGATTCATGACCTCATTGCTACTTGTCGAGTTTGCAGAAGCCACTACTGAACAACTACCAGATTTATCCTTTCAAGTGATATGCAAAAGGCATGACAAACAACCCTCCAACATTCTGAAAGCAGTCATTACAATACCTTACACTAGTCTGTGCGGATAAAAGTGTAATTTTGCATTTCACTAAGTGGGGATTTACCCAAGCAACTGCAACTCGTTGGAATGACAGCTCCGGCTCACCCAGACACCCTCCTTTACTTGTGCCCTGCAACAATATGTACGCGTGAAACGCGGTCTATTGGCCACCATCCCACCAAGGCACGTGTGCACAGTCAACCACAACTGTGCTTTATATGCTGAAAAAAACAAATAAATGTAAAAGCACTGTATATGTATCTAAAAAATAGAATAAAACTTGTCCAAGACAGAAGAAATCACCCTGTATGTAGACAGCAGGCACAACGGGTGACATTTTTGTCACAAGGGGCAAAATAGAACTTTCCTAAGAAATGCCACAAGATCCGTAACGCTCACTCGCAGGAGGAGCGTGGCTACCACTACAGCAGTACCTGTGAGCAATCCTCAGTCTATTACAGGAAGCTGAAAGTTCCCTTTTATAGCTGTAAAATGGCAGTATCCAGAATGGTCCCACACTCTCAGCACAGCTGACCAGCCCTCCGAACTGCAGGCTTTGGTGTAACTTCTGAAAGGCGGACCGCACGCCGCATCAGAATTACTCCCGGTGAATAATGAGCTCAGCTTCCCCAAGATTAAGGGGACTCGCTTCAATTAAGAGAGGCATCCGTCTTTGCCACCGGGAAATGGAATGCTCTGCCACCACTCGTGCATAATGAGTCATGTGAAAACAGCATTCGTCTTACCTCAGCAGATCCCCTTTTCCAGTCAAATGCTGATTTGAAGTTTGAAGGAGCGCTACTTTGATCGTTATTCACCTGCAGCTTGGTGAGAGGATAACAAATACTCGCCGGCGAGAAAAACGCAAAGGGCACGCAGATCCCACCACACTTGTATTTTCCCTAAAACTGAATGTATTTTAGCCAACACTGCCAGTTTCCTTCTAAATATCCTAAAAATGAATAGTTAACGCAATGGACGCATTGGGAGTTTCAATACCCAAATACATTTTGCTGTCAGCAGCACACGAAGCTGTGCAAATCTTCTGCAATATGGAAGGAATTAAAACTGGCCATGGGCCCCTGAAAACCTCTAATGTTGGAGACAGTACCAATGACTGCTCGAAAAGAAACCTTCAGGAACATACCTGGCAAAAGAAACAACACAAAACCTCCCAAAGTTTCGAAGCCTCCTAGAACATGTGATGCTAGATTCACTCAACGCTGATACCACAGGGGTAATAACACACTAACAGATGAGAAAAGTTACTGACAACATCATCTTGAGCGCCAACACAAGAAGTATCCCCTGCAATGTTCTTTCAGCTACCTTCTCCTCAACCCTGGGATCTCAGAGCTTTTCCCAAGCCTAGGCATAGGTTAACTGCTATGGGCTAAAAGTCCCGTTGAGTGTGTGATGCAGTAATATCTGTATTATAGTTATTTTCTTCCAATAGATAGCTTGAAATCGTCAGAATATTTACTTAGAGATGCTTTCCCAAAGCTTCAAGATGACCTAAAAAAGTCGTAATTCTAACCACCTCCTTCCTCCGTGTGTTGAGAGGCCTCCAGCATGCCCAAGGAAACCAACTCCTTTTCCCACATGAGATCATCGGGAACAGACAACACAGTCCCACCGCGTGGTTTACACAACGGCTCTGAGGAAGCAGAGCTGGGAAAGCTGGAGGTAAATTTAGTTAGGATGAACAGGGTTACCATGAAGATGGCCCGCCCTCTGATGAATAACTTTAACACAGCAGGCACAACTGGGACCTCTGAATCCTTGAAACCAGAAGTACACCAGTATCCACTGCATATGTAACTCGGGAAACTCATGGAGAAGAGGGAAGGAGAGAAGAGAGAGAATTTGAAGAAGGGCTCTCAACAAAGAGTAACCAAAATAGTCTCTCCATGGACAACTCCACTGCAATTCTTTAATTGCATTCTGGCAGCTCCATACTGCTTGAACAGACAGAGCAGACGTGTTATGTGCCTTGGCATCTGTCATCTATAATTTACTAAATAAGTGAAAAACCAGGTTATGTTACAAAAAAACTAAACAGTGAACATTTGGATTCTCTTAGAAGAACTGTCAACCTCCTGAAAAGGATTAAAAAAAACCCTCCCAAAACCTGAGAACACACTGCAGATACTTTTCTAAAAAGCATGTAACCACAGGACAAAAACTCACCCAAACAAAAAACGCCCGAAATCAGGAGAGCAATACTCAGAAAAATGACCAGTTCAAACCAAGCATCTCCATGTTAGTCCTGCTGACCCACATCGAGAAAAGCAACGAACTGAAAGCTCTTCTCAGAGCTGCTGATTAACAACAGCTTCTCCCAAAGAGATGTGACCATGGTTCAAGCGCTGGCCATGCCTCCACCTCAGTCACCCTTACTCAAGAGAAGGCTAAGGGTGAGGAAACTCATCCCCCTCAGAATGAAGTCAGTGAAACCAGGCCACTGCAACAGAGTAAGAACTACAGCTTGTATCTTAGCAGTGGAGAAGCTGCCCCTAGAATCCTGGGTTCAGTTTTGGGCCCCTCACTCCCAGAAGGACATTGAGGGGCTGGAGCATGGCCAGAGAAGGGCAACAGAGCTGGGGAAGGGGCTGGAGCACAAGTGTGGTGAGGAGCGGCTGAGGGACCTGGGGTTGTTGATCCTGGAGAAAAGGACAAAGGAAAGAGCATGGCAAGACTACAGCTCTTAAGAGCTTCAAGCACAGACCAATATTTTTACTTTTGTAGGAAAACTTCCTTTCCACAGAGGAGGGGGAAGCTTGAAATGCTCCTTTTTAGAAAGGATTGTTTGAAGGATGCTATAAAGGTTATAAATTTATAATTAATATTGATTGCCTCTAGACAGTATTCCTCTGCTGCTCAGCCCCCTTCTAACCTTCATTGACTGAAAGAAGACGCTGGTATTACAGTATTCCCTAATTTGCAAGATTGATCTCCTCAGTCCTACAGCCAGCATTGATTCTGTACAGCACAAATTGTTTTCCTGACATATATATTCCATAGCACTTTTACACAAACACTGGCCGTTTAAAGTTCTTCTGAAGCCCTCCTCTCACTGTAGAACCTTTTGAGATAAGACATATTCACATACATACAGGAATGCTTTTTATCTAAATGTCATATCTATCCTGAATATACAAAAACCCCCATATATATATGCACATGCATAGGCATATACCAAGTTTGTGCTACCCACTGCACATGAAGAATTAACAGTTCATGTTTCTTTCACATCCAAAAACCTGTATTAAAAGTTATACTATTTTTATATCATTTTCAGCAAGTAGTAATTAACTTAATTCCAGATTAATTTTTGAGGACAAAAAAAACCAGCAAACTTAAACGTCAGAGTTTGATGAGGGGGAAAACCAAACAAACAAACAACAAAACCAACAAACTAACAACCCACAAACAAAAACCTGTAAGCTTTATAGACCATTATATTTTCTTCTGAAGCCAGTTATATTTGGCAAAAATACTTTTAATTAGTTAGGGCATTTATTAACACTAGTAGGTTCAGTTTTTTAATTTTTTTTTTGGGGTGGTTTTTTGGCATTTGTGTGTTTCAGTTTTGGGGGGTTTTTTGTGTGTTTTGTTTCTAAGAAAAGTGACTAACTTCACTGTATAGGACACTGGAAGAACAGGAAAATTAGTCTAGATTATTTTGATCACTACTTGATTTTCTCTATTGTGAACAGTTTACATTTCTGTAGCAAAGTCCTGTTTTCTAGGAGTTTGCAACTTCAGCACGATTAAATGAAATGCGTCTCTCCCATCTGAACTCCATTTCCCACAAACAGCAAAAATGTGCAGAAACCTAGGGCAGAATTGAGTGAAAAATTAGGTAAATTTTTACTCCAGCAATTTAAAAGGCTGGAGCTGCTGGGTTTTTATTGCGTGCTTCACATTGAGAGGGATTTCTACTGCAAGGAACAAACATTTCAAAATAGGGTGCTCCCCCCCCCCCCCCCCGCCCCCTGAAGGTTTTTAAAATGGGAATTTCACGCAGCTTCCTAAACTAGCTCTGCTTAGCCATTAATGTAATTTAAATTTAGCACAAGACCACAAGCAGACAGATTGCTAGATGAGACCGATTCAGGGAAAAGGCAACCACTCTGCTTCTTTACAGTGTTGCTAAAATAAAGACCGTGGCAGCATCATGGGAAATGAACACAAAATAGAAAAATAAGGTATCTTAAAAATGTTGGTTGAACAAATTACATTGGAAAACTGAGAAGAGATTCAACCCACTCCCAAGTAAAGCAATTAGAACATCCTCAGCTAAGCTGAAGAGCAACGGAGTAGGATGAACCGCACATTCAAACAGACCCATGTGGAAGTTAGCTTGCCTATAGAGAACAAACCTTCACCACAAAATATATAAATAAAAAAATTCAAACACAATCTAGGCAGCAACCTCACAGTAGTTCCTGCAGAGCACTTCTTACCCTGACACTGAAACTGTAACAAGAAGGAGAAAACACGACTTACTTAACCAAGATCTGTGAAAATTCAGCCTCTGCCTCACTGATATCCCTTCAGTCTCCTCACTCTCTTCTGTTTACCAAAGGGAAACTTGAAAATACTTCAAGTTCATATACCTAGTCAAGGGCATCGGTTCCAGAGTACACCCCTAAATGAATGCCCTTGGAACAAGCTCCCCGTGGTGTGGCACTTGCTCATGGAAAGAGAAATTTGCCTTCGACATAAATAGCACAAGTTTCCAAGTAGCTCAGTGCTCCTAAACATAGGAAGCTTCATACAATCATTTATTTTTACAACAGTTTTTAACTGGGGAAGAAGGCCTTTCTTCACGTGTACCATTAAACATTTACTGTCTCAGCACTCCAATGTTTTTGTAAAAGTGAAAGTACGTTATTAATTTTGAAGGCATTAATTAGAAACACTCTGACTTCAAAGCATCTTTGAAACAAAAGAATCCTGAACAGTGAGGAAGGATCTGTGGTATCTCATATGACCAAGCTACAGAAGCTGATAGAAAAATCCAAGTGTCTTGTATTCAAAACAAACTGTATTAAAAATAAACTTTGAGGCACTTAAACACTTCCAATAAAAACTCCTAAATCCACTCACACTCTACATCAGAGGAGTGCTGTAACTGTACAAAAATATCACCACTTCTGGAAACTCAAGCACAACCTACCAGCCGTTACCGATGCCGCCCTCCGAGCAAAGAATATGTTCATTACAAGAAAAATCTGTTGTGCTAATGAAGTCATCAACGGAAGGGCTACTGTGTCATGAAAGGAAGGCAGACAAACCTGACAGCACTCTGAGGGGTTTTTGTTGCTGGTTTGGAATTTTTCTGTTTGTTTACTTTTTTATGGTTGTGTTTTTAATAGGATACTTAAATATTAAAATCAGTAAAGTGACTCTTTCTAAATTGTAACCACACTGGCTATTCCCTCCCTCTTCAAAGTACCACCATTCCAATATCCAGCTGCCACGTACAAGCCATTTTAACTCTCTTCAACAACCTTCGCTCATCAGCCCTAGGCAAGGACATACCAACTTTTGTTTTAGAAGTCTGCAGAGAGACTTAGAATAGAGAATCTTTTCTACACAGAAAGCTGTATAAATAAAGAAATGAATCTGATCATTTTCATATGCTGCCAGGCTTTGGATGGATAAATGTTTCCAAAGAGCTGGCGCCTCTGTTTTGGGTAGGAGTGGGTGGAATAGTGCAGGATTCCCCTTCTGTCCCCCACTAGAAGCAGAATCTGGTCTTTATTAAAGACATTTCAGCTGTAATTCTACTGTCTGAAACATCCTGATTTTATACGGTGTTGCAATTCCTAAAACAATCAAACACTGATGAGATCTTGTTCCAGGGTTGGCAATTCTGAGTCTAACTGTCCATGCCAAGCTTAGCAGGAAAGAAAAGCATTAAGTTTTAGTAATGTTGAAAGGTGTAGAGATATATTAAAAAGATTATACTGAGGGGATCTTCATCAGTATGTAGTCTAACACACATTAAAATTCACTCAGCACACAAACCATATTTCCAAGCCAATCGAGCGTTGAAAAATTCGCTACGGGCCATAAACACAACAAACATGGGAAGGCACGTTGGTGAGATACTTTCTAGGGAGAATTCTACGTGCTGATCAGGATGAGCCCCTTCTCTAAGTGTTTACTGTATAAAGTTCACTTGATTCTGGACAATTGCTGCATTAGAAACACAACTGAAATGAAAGCTGCGGGAACAATGAATGGGTTGGAAACCTGATTCCTCCTTCCACCATAAGTCTCTCTCTGCTCTCTCCCTTGCCCCACCCCAAAATACCCTGATTTTTATACAGTCTACAAGTCAGAGTGCAAAAGATCATCTGTAAACATTCCAGATATGTGGCCAGGCCATCTTCCCCAAAACACAAATGAAAACTGAAATGTAAAAACCAGTTACAGAACTACAAGTAATTGAGGCAAAGATCTCTTGGTCATACATGTTAAACACATACAGTAAAATAGAAAATGAAGTATGCATGCCCAAATGTATTGCAATGATAAAAACACAAACATTAAGCACCCTTTGACAATATTTTTTGTTCTGCTTTAACACATTTTAAGTCGGTAATTTTTCCTTTTCTTCCTTTCTGTAGGTGACCTACACCAGCACTTTATAGCTGGGATGACAACTGTTGTTAAGAGCAAATGGGTACTGGCAGCTAATAAGGACATCATCATTTAATAACAACTGCCTGCTGCCTTATTAAAAGCAAGAGTCTTCTCAGAAGTTATTGAATCCAGGTCCTGCAGCTGGCCAGGAGCTTTGCTTTTTTGTGTCTCAGTGTCACAAGTTTTGATGTCTGTCATGAAGCCCCAGATGCTCGGTATTACTTCAATCTCACTGTTAATTGAAAGAGGTTTTGCACAACCTACCTGCAAATAAGTGTTTTCTACACTTGGAAGAAAGAGTAAGAGCTCCAGAAGTTATTTAAGGAAGCCTCGCTCTTTTTTAACCTTCAGCATTCAGTAAGCACATGGCTGCTGCTCTGTAATAACAGGAGTAGGGAATAAAGGCACAGTAAAGGAAAATAAATCAAGAAAAGCTTGAAGTAAATTGAGGTCAAGGACATAAAGCCAGGCTTAAAGTTCCTACCATGTCATTAAAATTAAGGCAGGCTGCCACAGACCTCTGTGAGCAGCTTGAAGTTAATTCTACCTTCCTCTTGAACTGAACTTACAAGCAAATTCCAGCTCTGCTGTGACAGAACCAGAATGATTCAGATAACTCATCTGCTGCTCTGAGGATCCAGCAGTAGCCAGGCCTCCAAGGCAAGGATTTTACCTTTGCTAGAGCTGACATCTGACCCAGCTACACCAGTGTTTGCATGGAGATGCACACCAGCCATCCCTGCAAAGTGACAGATACTATTCTCTGCTGCTGCCTTTTCCCCCATTCTCATGCTCAGTGTCTTCCAATTGTAGCTGGCAGGGAGTAAAGTCTGTCTGATCATCTCAATTATCAGTAAGGATGCCAGAAGAAAAGTAGCTTAGCAGTAACAATAACCAAAATTTTTAAAGACCCGAGAAAGAGCGGTTTGATCCCATTTCACTACAGTCAGGTCAGGCTGCACTGATGAAGCAGGAAACAGAGTTAGTATCGGAAAGAAATTCAACGTGTTTCTGTTTTCTCCCCATTCTCTGCCTGACCTACAGGCCTGCCAACTCTCCTTATGTATTACTCGTCCTCTTACAGCTCTTGCCTTTCTGACATCTCAGAGCAGCTGGTTTCCATTCCCTTTTCTGGCTCCTCTTTTCTTGATCCCAGTAATTTCTGCTCTCATCAAGAAAGAACAAGATTCAAGACTGTGGGGCCCTAAAGAAGCCAAGAACACGACAGGAGGAACTAAACCAGAAAAACAGAAGAGTAAGACTCCCTGGGAGTAAGAAAAAGGTGAGAGGAAAATAAAACTAGCCAGTATCCAAAACAGACTGTGGCATCTGATTAAATTTACGGGTAACATTTCCCACAGCATGGGATAGAGAGCTACAGAATTATGTGCCTGCAGCTCCCAAAGCCTTTCCTGTGTTCATGAGAAACACGTGGGGCAAGAGATCCCCCTCTCTGCTATTAAAGTATCAGTTGAGTATAAAGTATATACGGCAGCTTTGTGAACAAAGATACCCTTAGAGCTCAAGTACCCACAGAAAAGGCCATCTACAGAAAGGAAAAAACCAAAACCGAAACAATAAACCCAGAGAATTCTCATCAAAAGCTTGAAATTCATTTTACGAGTTAAAAACAACGCGTTTCGCAATTTTCACACGACAACATCAAACAGCAAAAACACAACACTGTACAGACAAGACAAATAAATGGAAACAATCTAAAGTTTTGGGAAAGTACTAACCAGTTACTGACAGCAGCTGTGAAACCCTCACCTCCATTTCCTCCCGATGAGACCTGTCTCTATCCTCGAACTCACGAGTTCTTCGCCGAGCTTCTTCAAAGGCTTGTTGTGCCAATGCATCCTCCTGCTACCAAACCAGACAACACAGGGTGACACAAGAGCCTACCTCTTCCACATCACGTTTCCTTTGAGCATTAGGGATTGCTTAGCAGCAAAGACTAGCACGTCCTACAGAACCTGATAGAACACAGATGAGTTCCAGCAAATGCCAATATCAGTTCATGACATAATACTCACCTTTGTAACTGCAGCAGAGGTAACCAAAGCTGCAATGCAGCTACTACTGAAGTAGCAGCTATACTAAAATATATTTTTAAAGAAGAGCTGCTTTTCCAAACTGCTCTTTTTTTAATAGCTATAACTTCTCAAAATTTATACAGAAGAGAAAATACATTTTATTCTCCTTATAAAAGTCTCCTTTATGTTCTTGCAACTGTCTCTGAAGACTGTATTCACAGGTATATCTAGATAGAGCTTAGAATCACTATATAAATAATGGCAATTTAATTCTCCTTCATTAAAAAAAAGTAGTGCTATCTAAGTTACAAACCAGTAAATCCTCCGTTTTATCAAAAGCAGCTGCTGGTGCATCATTATGAACACTCGTAATCCTCATGTATCATTCATTAAAGTTCAGATGCATCAGAAAGTGCAAAGAAGTTATTGCTCCACTAATTTGAACACATTCCCGTGCAGCGCCAATGGAACCCGGAGGTTTTTGACAGCCCTGTTGTTTATTTTCAACAATGGCTTAAGCACAGGAACAGATTTAATAAGTTACCACTCAAAAACTTACTCTTTGATATTTTCTATTAGAGAAGGTTTTAAATAAAGTGTTATTAATACAGAAGACATTAATTGGATTACCAATTATTTCTCGGAGACTTTTTAGAATCTATTTTGCTCAGAATGAAAATAGTTGGCTCTGTTCCTTATCAGAATTCTAAAGTGTGCAGAACAGAGGAGTCAGGTCTGAAGAGGTTCTACAAAATCGTAAGGGATGAACTGTGTTGGTTCTCCCTCCTCCCCGAGTAACTTAGGAATTCCTCAGCTGTAATTCCTATTAACTCTGCTTAGGATTCCCACATAGATAGAAATGTTATTTTCGAGTCGGTAGATACATTTAACAACAATAATAAAACCCCCCAAAACTAACCTTGACTGTTAAGAGGACATAAACATGCTGAGAGCCCAACTAAACTTTAATATACCAAGGGATAAAGCGCATGAATTTTTTAATCTGAGATAAAGCATCCCTGGTCTGGGAGAACGTCAAATTGCTTTTCTTGCCGGCGGCGAACTCGCGCAGCCCGAAGCTCCTTTGTGAAGCCATGTGGACGAGCGTCCCTCGCGATCTAGCGCAGCGAGACACGCGCATCTGTCAGAAACCGTGCACGGCCAGCTCCCCAGGCAGCAGCGTTCAAAGGCAATGTTTAAAGCTGCCAATAAGAGAACGTTTTTAACACCACCTACTATTTTTAAAAGTAGAATTCGGCCCTTTATAGCTATCTTAATGTTCAGGCAACGCATAGCAACCAAGGTCAGACGGCAGAAAGGAAGTTTGTTCTTAATAATGCAGAAGGATAGAGATAAAATACATAAGCTTGTCTCCCAGATGACTACAGAAAAGCTGCCTTATTTCTAATTTACAAAACCTATGTATGCTTTTATTATTTTTTTTAACAGACTTAAATAAAAGCAGCTTTATTTTTTTTATACAACATTTTTGTACGTTACCATCATTTAAAGTGGTCAGGCAATAAAGGGCTAACGTAGAGCCTCAGCCAGAATAGTTTAAAGAAACCATCATAACCAAAAGAAACTAAAGCAGAAAATTCATAGGAAAAGAATCACTATGTTGACATCCAGAATGAACACACGTTGACAGCTGAAACACTGGTTTACTGATGTCTGAGAAGGAGGGGGAAATCATCAGAACTTAAGTATAAAAAAAAAAAAGAGGGAAAAAAAACCCCAAACCCAAAAATTCTCTCTCTATTCCTGTGATGTGTCATAACAGAAATTACCATACATCTCAGAATCTTGTACAACAGGAATTTTTATATATATATTTTTTTTTTTCCCTTCTCAAACATCACTCAAATCTTGTCATTACAGCCTAACGAATTTAGCTATGAGACCAAATCATTTATCCATCTTAGTTTTAATCAGTAAAAATGCTCCTGGTATGAACCTACTAATCAAAAAAGAGTAAGCAAAACATGAGCCTTATCAATGTGAAAACAGAACAAACAAATCCCCCAATCCAGAAAAATACAAAAGAAGCTCAAACACACCCCCACTTACACATATAACCTCCCCAGCACCACGGCAGGGAAAGACTTTGTGAGAATAATCAGTTCCAACTACCGAATCCAAACAGCAGAAAATGAAGACAGAAGCAGACTTTTAGTGATAAACCAAGGATAAATTTCACATCCAGGGAAATTTCAAGTCCCAAACAGGGAAGATATTTGAGCAGGTATGTAGAGCTGTGTGTTAGTCTGCTGACGTCTGAACAAGCAGCTGAATCAGGGCTCCAGCAACAAAAATTCAGACTGCTTAGTAGTAAGACATCAATAGGCTGTGAATTAAAAGTTACAATTAAAGTACTAGATTGTTATGCATGTGGTTTTTCTTCTTAAAATATTTTTGGACCTGGTGGAGGACAATATAACTTCCAAAGTGCAGCAGCAAAGAAAAAAATTATCCAATCCCAGTATTAGAAGTGGTAAGAGACAGAAAAATGCAAGAGCACTTATACAGGGCAAGACTTCCAGAAAATGGGAGTAAGGGGCACGAATGCCAATGGGACCTCTTATTACAAAAGGCAGGGGGTACAACAGGCACTGCTCCCCGTGGTGAGAGGCACTTCAACCCATCCCGACAGCCGTGTGATTCTGGAAGCAAAGTCAGCAGTTTGGTCAACTGCCACTAGTGATACTAAAACAGTTTTGAAAAAGGAAGCAAAATGACAGATAGAGGAAAAAGGAAACTGAAGGATGTGAGAGATTGCCCAAATGTTCACAATACTGACAAATACAAGGGGGCAGATACTTCTGTGTCTGCAGTGCCTTATGACACTGGGAACTGTTAGGCACTACTACTGCAGCAAGTTAAGACCACCAATGACCTCCTCGTAATCACTGAGAAGCAAACTGGAAACAAATTACACACCTGTAATCAGGTTCAAGCATATCTCTCTAGATCCACACTGTTTAACACCTCCAGCTCAGCAGCACCCTGTATGCAAAACTCTAGCAAGCAGTGACACCTAAGGGCATGAACACAACCCCTCACAAAAAAAAAAAAAAAAGTAAAGAAAAAAATTACATGCTCAGTGCACAAACACTTTCTGAAGACAACAAAAAGGAATTCTCAAGTGTAGTTAAGACAGCGTATACACATTGGGAAACTAAAATGATCTATGACCCTGCAAAAACATTTATGGGGAAATTAAAAAGAAAGTCAACTGAAGGCACAGATCACCTGAGCAGCCTTCTTTTTGGAAGGGTGCCCACTTCTTTCCAAAACTGGCTATTTTCTGGAAAGAGTGACACACTTGCTGTCTGAGAGCACGTTCAAATCCATCTCCTCTCAGTTCAGAAGTCAGGGACTTAGCGTTACACATCCAACTTAAATCCCAGGGTTCTTGATCTGACTGTTATCTTACACAGTCCTCGTTTTGCATGTCTGGAACAGAGGAGTGTTCTTGCTGTTTAGGTGGAATCTGAGCATTCCTGTTTGTTACGTAGTGACCAACTGCAGCTGGAAAAAGACTAAAACCCCAAGGACGTGAGGGCCAACAGTGAGGCACGCAGTAGAAACAGAAAAATACATCCTTATTTACATCAGTTCCAGCACACAAATGCCAGAAGCTACCCCCTCAGAGGGCACAAAGGGGAAGTAAAGGTAACGTGGAAAACCAGCTTGTGTGAATATTTAGTTTTTGCAAAAAATCACCCATATGTGTAACGAAGACAGACAAAGGGAATCCCCAGCGTCAGGCAAACCAGTTCAATTATTCACGAGTGAGTTGCTTTGGATCCCTGAGTTTAAGGGAACAAAGGAAGGAGACTAAAAAAAGCTCCAATTTGATTATTCTATCAAGATGAAAAGGACAGTTACCAGTTAGGAGACACTGAATGGTGGTTCAAAGTGAATTACTCAAGTTTCCAGAAAACTTGTGGGAAGTCAGGATGGTCTTGGGTGAAAGAAGTCTTCAGAGAGAAATTAGGGGAAAACTGCTATATACAGGTACAGAGTAAACTACTAGGAATCATTTGAATCCAGAACTTGAGGTGGGTGGGGAAGAAGGCTGCAGGAAATTGTTCACCCTTTCCCTCTCCTCTGCATGCTTAACAAACCCTTGTATCCAGAAGCGCTTTGGAACATGCCTTTGTATAGTTCTAACATTTCTAAACTATCAGAGTGTGGAAATGAACTGCTGAGTTCACCACAAAATACAGACTGGAAGTCATAACTCTGGTAACTGACATTACTAGATCCAATTTACTGCCCTCTACAGAGAGCAGTGATCTGTGTGTAAGCTGATGTAAACCTGGTGTAGCAGCTTTTACTATCAGTTAAGCAGCTTTGTTACCAAGCTACATCTCAAAAGGCAAGGTCTGTTTCAAGCCTGACTAAATTAAGGAACCCTACAGCTGTGTAAATGAACCTTAGGTATGGGATGTGCCCTTAAAAAGTCACTTCCTCTGTGTTTACTTCACTCTTGTGAATGTCCAAAGATTCAGCTGCTAGACAGTTGTTCTGGGGGGAGGAAGGAGGTAGGTGGGAAGTAAATTCTCAAAAGCTGCCATACCTTACCAGAGCAAAGATTCTACCACTGCTAGAGAACAAGTGGAAAAACCCTGTTTGTCCTCCCTTCCCTGTGTAACAAAAAGCTACTCAACCACTCTAAAGTAAACATCTAAAACAGACTTGCCAGTTAAATTGTTACAAGTTAGCTTTTCAAATACTTTAGGATTTACTACTCTGTAGCATAACAACACTGTGAAATCACCCACAAAATTGTAAACTACAGATGACTCCTGCCCCTAATATTTTGATCTAATTAAAACACCAGTTTCGCTATAACCACATATTTCTGAACTTACCTACCCTTAAATTTTCTTTGCAATTTGTACTCAAAGGCAGAAAACAAGCAAATTAAGAGTGTCTGATCACTACCTGACTGTGTGTTCCCTGCCAGAACAACAAATGTCTAGGGCATGTGGGCAGATGGTCTTACCTGTGCTCTCTCTTCATCAAACTCCAGGCAGCCCATACCATCCAGCCTCTGCAGATCTATCCAGCCCTTCCAGATTACACAGACCCCGTTGAGAATCATAGGGGCCTTCAAGTACACCTAAAATAAAAGCAAACACACATGCTATGAATTATAAGCATTTCCACACGTGCCTGCACAATGAAAACACTGACAGAGGAAGCTTCGATATGTGTTCTTAGAAGAACATCCAAACCAACCAGTAACATGAGACTCCACTTGACAGCTTCTCCTGCCTCCCTTCCAACAACTCGTTTTAATCAAGCGAGTGCTGTAACTTCTGCCTACGGTACTGGATGGAATAAATTTAAGCCATGTTCTCATTTTCTACACTGGCGTGCACCAGGATTTGGTTAGAATCCTGTTACTACTTCCAGTTAAAGTAACTGTTTTTCTTGTCAGCTTACCTTCGTGTCCCAGAGAACGTGGCATGCTGCCAGATGGGAACAATCCCCTGCAGCACATTTAAATGGTTAAATGAACACACGCTCTCCTAGTCCCAAGAATCTCTCTATTTCACCCCAATACATGAGCTTTCTCAACAGAGAACAAGCACCAGTGTTAGTCCTCAAATTTACAAATTACTCAGAGTTTAGTAAAATACACTGTGTATATCCACACACACACAAAAATAATGAAGTCTTTCTGTGTCTGTTCTAAGTGCTTGTGAAACGCTCTGCAACAGCAGCGCTGCCAGCTGATCAAAACCCATCTGCAGCAGCACTGCCGTGCACGGTGCCTTGAGCTGCAGCAAGGAATAATGCATGAGCTTAAGGACCTACATCCAGATGATACAGTGATTTAAAGCAGAAGTGTTTCCCCTTCGAAGGATCAGAGATTAATCTCCTCACAGGAAATTTAAAAAGAAGCAAATGCAACACTGCAGGAGTTTGACACTGCATATTTAATGACATCAGCCTTAAAAAAAAAAACAAGCCACAGCAAAATTACCAAAACTGTAAATAAAAAAAATTAAAAAAAAAAAAAAAAATCCATGTTCAGTAGTTATTTTAGCCTACTTGGCAAGTCAAAACCCCTCAAGGAGAAGTAGTTTGTCTATGTTGAATCACCAGAGAGGCAAACAATGCACATGGGCCTGCACCCACTTCAGATTTCAAGACTGCCTTGACACTGAAAATCCAGTCGAGCCTTTTCATTCTTTAACAGAGGCTCAGCCAGGAAGGGGAACTTCTACACTGCACCTCCTCCGATAGCTCTACATTCATCCTCTGGCAAATCCTCATCAAAGTGTCATTGATGTTTAGTGCTGGAGCACATTTCAAAGCACCCCAACTGTGTGTACTTGCTCAGTTCCACACTTACCAGCTAAGGTCACCCAGGCGGAAAGAGAAAAGGCTTAGAGAGGCAGGAGGTCCAGAGGGAACGTAAGCCTCCCTTCTGCAAGGGCCCTCCTGGTAAAGTGAAGCACTGAGCAATGTGAAAGGCACTCCACGAGTGGAAGAAAAGGAGCAAGTAATGTGAAGCCAGCTGACAAAGAAGTATTCGCCAAAGAAAAGACATTTGATCCGAGTTTGATTTTTAGAACTTATCACACCTCAGCATGAAGCGAGGTACTCTACGGTTTAATTAGTACGACACCCAGTAGCTCAGTAACGAGGAGATTAAGGTTAGTTCAAATGTATTGTCTTCATACAGGCTCTCCTACCACAGGGTCTCCCTGAAGATGAGCACGGGCTGGTTTTCTGCCCCCGTATTCACAGGCCAGCGATGCCAGTCATCACCCCTACATCTTCCGTGATGACAGCACACTATGCACGGTGCAGATCCACCGTCCGACAGCCACTGAGGTGTCACAAACAGCCTGAGTAAGACCCAGACTACCAGGAAACCTCCTCCCACGGCCCTCATTTCAAGGTTAATCATTTCAAACAGACAAAACATAGCATTACACCCTTTTCAGCTCAGGCTTCATTCATTCATCTCACAAAAACAAACCAAGTACGCCCCATCAATTTCATAGATGTGTTTAACTAGCTCAGAAGTGACAGACAGTTAAAGAGGCTGTTAGAATCAAATTCTCTTCTAAAAAGAACGCAGAATATTTTTTTTTTTTAAAAGGCAAGCAATATAACCTAACTATGGGGCTCTAAAGACAAAACAACCTCTACTCTAATGCTAGTTGCTTTTTTCAGAAGTAAGCAGGCACTGTACTGGTCTCCATTTGGGGTTTAACTCTCACTGAGCCTCCCCTCTGTCCTATGACAAAAGTCTGGCTCAACTAAAGTTACAGAAGACTTCCCACAGGTGACAAAGTCCAGCTTTTCAAGTTGTCCAGAAGAACAGTATTTTTTTCTTTGTTTCTCTGCCAAGGAATATTCTGCTACCACTACCTGCCTTGTTCCAGCAGCTGGTCCACTGCCTCGGTCACTGCAGCTGCAGTCTGCATCCTGTGCAAACCTCCTAGCTCGGTGCTAACAGTAGGTAGTACTTCACATCCAATGCCTTAGACATCACCTGGAAGTGCTGGGAATTCTATGAAAGTCTTCAGAAGTCAAAAGGGGAAAAGGGATACCAGTTGTCAGAGCCGAGGCGATGACTGATGCCGACTACCCGCCCTCAGCACCCCGGCCGAGCTGCTGACAAGGCAGCTCTGCACCAGGGGCATGCAGCCTGACCTCCCGAGATAAAAGTACCCTGCCCTTGCTCCCCAGTCAGAGCCCTTCAACCTTACTCCACCAGATTCAGTAGGTCTTCCAAGCTGAGATAATCCAACATTTTTCACCTCTGAAGGGATGAATTCCTTTAGTGAGATATCTGAGTTTTGAAATGTCAACGTAGTCGTTCGCATTCTGTATAATTCATACTGAACCCACACATGGTTACGCAGGAACTTTACTCTCATTAGAACACACGAGACAGCACACTGGTGCTTTTTTTTTTAGTTTAGAAAAAGGAATTTAGACTCCTTTTCCCCCCCCTCTCCTCTTTCTGGAACATGGAAACCACCTATGACTGTAGCCAAAACCGTTGAACCACACATTTCCTTCTTTTCAGATAAAGCCATGGTGGTTCCCTTTCAATTTCCGAATGTAACAGAATTATTAATAAATTACCACTCCTGTCCATGAGCACGCGACCTGCTCCTGCACCTCAAAAGCCAGTACAAAGTTGTCTTTCAAACACTTTCAGAACTCTCTGCTCTGAAAGTTGCTTGCCTTAAGACAGTCAGAGAGCAAAGGCAAAAGCCACACTATTTCTATAAAGACCCCCAACTCCCTCCCTTAATATTAGTGAGATATATGAGATTAAAAGTAGATACAAGGGTGTCTTTGTTAGAATGACTCTTTCAAGGTTCTGCTGCTCACCCCAGATTAAATACATTTATATGATTTTATAAATCCACCCCATGCCTCTGGGTGCTTTTCATCAGGGTATCTGGAAGTCAGTCTGGTGAAACTCAAGACACTCGGTTGAAAAGCACTGGAGAGCAATAGGAAGGAGGAGGGTTGGATGTCACACAATTAGCAATTTCATATTGAGTAGATGAATTTAATGCTAAAGAAACACCATTATAGGGACCTACAGGAGGAAAGGACCTTCGTTTTCCACACACTGGCCCAGACAAAGCTAATTAGTTCATTTGATTTTTGAGACCTAGGCAAACTGTCACACACTGAAATCTGCAATTTTTACTGGCTTAAAACACCTGAATTTTCATTCAGGTGGCTAGTATACAAAAGTTTCATTTCACCTCTAATTCTTCCATTGCAAACTCCTACTACAAATCAAAGTACTACTAGAGTTTTTTAACTGGGCAAAGTAGGCATGTTCCTTTTACATTGGAAACAGGCTTTTACTGTTAGAACAAATACTCTGCTTGCTGACCGAACCACCAGCAAAAGTAAAGGCTGGAAATCTCCTGGCAGGTTATCTGGATGGAGGATGAACAGCCCCACAAACCTGAGAGGAGGCTGCAAGAATACGTTAGGCTCCATCCGAGTTGTGTTTGTGCTTTCTCTGACTTCCATCTGGTTCAGTCAGAAGAGATGCCTGTGCCACACCTTCAGTACACAGTGTATCTCACCTTATCTCAACTAATCTCTTATTTCTTTTCAGCTGCATTTAAATAAGCAATGCTCTCCTCCAATCCTACTAACTGGGAGTTAGCTTTGTTGTTAAAAATAGGCAGGGATGTGGCTCCTGGAATACCATTCCTTCATACACCAAACTTGATTTGAATATAGTGAAGCAGACAGGGGATAACTCTCAATGACTTAAAAAAAAAACAAAACCAAAAACCTGCTTGAGCACAAGAGGCAAAACCTCAGTTTCACATCCTATTTTAGTCCTCTAGTAAATCCTTATCTCACAAGGCCAGGGCACTTAACTGATGTGCTGTAGATACGCTGCTATCTGTGCGCTCCATCCACACATCCTGCAGTTACCTTCTCCCTAAAGCAACTACGCCATTTCCTCCCCCAGAGCTTGCACAGCTCTCACCACCCACTGACTAGTGAATCAGCCTGCTCACAACAGCCACTGCCACCCCGGAGACCAGTTTCATCCCCCCTCCCCCAGGAAACACCAGTCCCCAGTGAAGCTGTGTGCGCGCACACAGACACACACACAGCTTCTGTTTTCATTTTCCCAGCAGGCTGGAGCAAACCACGTTCTTTGAGGCTCAGTTCTGACTCACCCTCTGCCTCATCTCACACACATCTGCCCATTCACAACCGCTCCTGGGAGCTGCCTCTCCCTCGGCCCAGCCAAGAGCAGCCACCCTGCTCCGGATCCCACCTTCTCCTGAATCATACCCTGGCTTTTCAATATTTAAGCAGCGGTCTCCCCGGTGACTTCACATATGAAACACTGAGCATCAAGAAAGAAACAGCTGTAAAACATTTACTCCAAGTGAGGGATGTATTCAGCTGGTGGAGGCTAACCTCATCATTTCAGCTCCTCTCAATACGGTCTGCGCACGCTGACGGGTAACAGGAGACCTCTGCTTGAAAGTGTTCAAATGGGAAATCCTGTCGACTCCACACAGGGCTTCAGGCTACGCTTCCACATCTTGATCACCCCCTCTAAAAGAAACTTCGGGAAAGCAACCAACCCCTGGACAGCGTGTGTCAGATTTTGTTAAGTTCAGTACTGCAACAAGCCCCTGGTACCCTAGCTGGAACTGGGGATAAAGCAATAAATAGAAACAGTTGAGAAGATTCATGTTTAGAAAGTTCCTGAGTGAATAGACTTTTTAGTGGTTTTAATCTTACAGTTTGTAGTGGTATGTCTATTGTTCTAAGAGCTCAAAATACAAACAAATTTAGATTAATCCTTCTGGTTTATGCCTCAAAAGCAAAATATTATTATTCTTTTAAACACAAAAAGACAATGTTTTCTAAGCTATTTTGAAAGCTACACCTTGAAGCAGCTCCACTGTATGAAAATGAGGTTTTGTTACAATGTAAAGCTCACCTTATTCTGTAAAAACACAAAGGAAGTGATACTTCCTGACAAAACAAGACTCTTTCCTCAACAGTTGTACATGGATGACCCAGCTGTGGCTTTCAAGATGAATACAGCTCTACGTTTCCCAAGGGTGGCACCTATGTCACAACCATACCACAGTACTGATGACGGGCCCTTGCTGATTCACATGTGGCTGCCATGGTAGGACCTCCAGGATGGTGCTGGCCAAAGCTGGACAGGGTTGCCCCAGGACACCTCAGCAGACCCCATGGTGCCCAGCACCAGAACTCCTCTGCCTGTGACCTATTCTTACAGCTCCCTGTGATGGCATGAAGACATCTCGCCTACACACACCTTAACGCCCGCCCAAAAAACCAGCAGAAAGAGACAAAAAAACACCACTTGGGCATGAGCTTTTTACAGAGCACAAGAAGAATTTCTGGAAAGAAAGTTTAACATTCAAAAAGAAACAGGGTTACTCTGTCGAAATCATCAGCTATGACAAAGGTCGATTCCTCAAGCAGAGGCAGAAATATTAACAAAGCAATATGCTCACAGAGTTTCAGTCTAGAACGTTATGTGTAGGGAGGGGAAAAAAAAAAAAAAGAAAAAAACACATAAAGGAAGAAAATGTAAGACTTCTAAATGCAGTCTTTCATACCACAAGGTTTTACAAAAAGCAGTGGAAATAAAAATTCACCGACTGCGATGAACAAAATATCTGAGATAGAAAATATCCCATGAATTCCTAACAGCCTGCACGAAAATTTTAATAGCAACGAGGAAAGCCAGCTGAGCACAGGGCTAACTATTATTTGCAGGGAGTTGTTGTGTATAAACACTTAAAATAGTAAAAAATTTTAAATCCCTGTATTTTCCCCCCTTTAAAGTAGTATCTCCCTGGTTCATTCTACTTCTCTGTACTTCTGCTTGAAGTCAATTAGTGAAGTTGCAACTGTGATTTAATTTATCAGAAAGATTTTTAATTTAGTCTGACCCGTATGAAAATACTGTACCTGCCAGATTTAGGAGTCAGAGGAACACAATTTTTATTTATTTATTTTAATCTAAATTTTGGACTTAAATGCATTTCCAGCTCCCCCATCCCAGAAACCTATAAATTTATACATATATTTACATGCTAATGTCAAAGGTGATTCAAGATACAGCTTGAAATACCAGCTTAAGGCATTTCACAGACAAAACAAAAAAAAAAGAAAACCAAAACCCCTCAAAAAAACCCTTCTGCAGCAAGTTCCATTTGAGAACACCAACAGCACAAGAATCTATTCAAGCTCTCTAATTACAGCAGAAGGTGTCTGGATAACAAGTGAAAGCATTCCCTTGGTGTACTCCCTATGGAACCAAGGCATTCCAATTCACAACTAGAAAACCACCTCAGAAAATCCTTGCTACAGTTTTCAGCTTCATGGAAAACCTGATGGTCTGGTAGTAGGTACTTGGGCCCATTTTTAAGTATGCTTATAGAAGTCACCTGCTTTTATTACAAATAATCACTAAAGTTTCAGAAAACACCCAGCTATTAGATAACACTCAGATGCAACACGATCCATTTTCCCAATTCTAGGTAGTTAAAACAGCCAGGTAAGGACTCGCATTAAAAAGGTCTTTGTAAGTAGTACTGGAGCCGTGACAAAACCTCTCTCAACAAGCTTTCTCTGTATTACTGAAATGCTTATGGTTTGGTTCCTAAAACATCAAAAAAAAGAATAGCAGGAGAATCATCCTCATTTTACTGGAGAGCCAGAATTTACAAGTCGAAAACCTGTTATTTTTATGGGTTTTCAGTTGTAAAGTTTCTTTCTGCGTAGTTACCTCGACTGCAGAACCATGACTCCTCTTCCAAAAGCAGTTTCATTAAATTATGCAGGTTACTGTTTCAGGTAACTAAAAAGAAGTCTGTAACTAAGAACAGATAGGAAGCATTCAGGATGTCAGAACAAATGCAGTTAAAAAAATCTGTGGAGCCCACAGCATTTTATTCCTGGATGAAGATCACTGGTCAGTACTTCTGAGAAGAGAAAAAAACCCCACTAAAATACTACAGCACAGAAATTACACTCATCATTTAGCAACAACCAAATCTCCAGACAGTTCATCGTTCCAAAATATTGCAATTGTTGAACTGAGAAGGAACAATTCTCTACACTTGACCAAAACCACCAAAAAAAAGCCCAATTACAAACGGAAAAAGTAGGTGGCTTCTTATTTTTGCCGTGTCATTACTAAAAGGTTTAAAGCCTCCCAACCTGAAATGCGTCTCATACTCGGGCTCACTCCATTTGCCTTCAAAAAGGCAAAACCAACTGCACAGCTGGAACTGAGAACCAACAAAACTGCAAAGAGCAAAAGAGAAGGATAATCTGAAAGGCAAATGCACGTTGGGGTTTTCCCCTGTGAAACTTTACAGGGTCTTTTATCAGTACACCTTTAGCACTAATTCTACACAAGCAAGAGGGCTGCGCTTTCAAATCACCTCTCTCAAAATGGCATGCATTAAAAAAGACCCAGCTTTTCTTGCAACGTTTAAAAAGATGAGGGTTTTGCAGCAAAATATTGCTAGGAGGCTGCTGCAAATGCATGGCACTGACAAATGCTCCTGCTCAGAAAACCAGTTTCGCTAACAGGGACGTGCGCTGTTTTCTGCCACGTTGACAGAATATATTTTCCAGACGGAAATTTCAGAATTGGTTGGGAAATTAGCTCTTTGCAGGCTTTGGGAAAAGAGCACAGCAAAAAGCAGTTAAAACTAGAAACTCCAACAGAGGGTTAGAAAGAGAGCTTTATCTAAAGCCCATCATTTACACACCCTGCTACCTGTGGGCAAGCAAACAGCCAATTAAACCTGTACTTTCAAAGTGAAAACGTGAAGGATGGAATGCAACTATACTCAGCTAGAAGGTATCCGATTCTGATAACGTGGGCAAGCAACTAATAAAAACCATCCAGGAACTGATCCAAACAGGCGAAAGGCAGCAAACATGGGCTTTCATGATGTTCTTGAGCACTCTGACAGCCTCACCCTTACCCTTTAAGCAAGCTTCAAGTCTGGAAAAACTGCAGGAACATTTATTTATTCAGCAAGTAGTGCTGTGTCATGCCTTCAGATAATGGAAGTTAGTAATTTTGTCTTCTGTGTATCGTAACTACGCAGCTCTCACCATCCAATCAAATTACAATGTAATAATTATTCCGTAGGAAACAGCTTCTGCAGAGAAATATCATAAGCAATGGCTAGAAATTTTCTTAAACAGAGTAATTAGCACTTTCAGATACATGTTTAATACCAAGTTTTCCAAACAGCAAAATCCTGGGGAGAAAAAAGAAAATTGCCACAGTTGTAAAGATAGTGAAAAACATAAATACAGCTTTCATTAGCTGAAGTGCAACAAGAATTCTCCTAGCACAAGACCGTGAAAAGACAGAACCAACACTGTATGATCCACAGGAGAGAGGAACGGGTTGAAATTCTTACGCACTATTTATTTTTATTGCCTATAAACCACTCACTGATTCATTTTCTTTAAATTCAAAAACGAGTAGATGACATGAGCTATATCAAAAGTCTGATTCTCCAGTCCTAGATATCAGAATAAAGCTTAAAAAAAGCCATACTGCTTCTCTGAATGCTTTGTCAGAAAAGTATCCTGTATGTTTCATCAAAAGCCCCCTCTAAGACCTTCTGAAGCAATCGAAAACATCCGCTTTCTTATTTGCTGCACCTAAAATCCTGATAGTTTTCTGCAATGAAAACCCACCAGGCTACCAGGTTGTGCAATCACACTGCAGGGTATTGGGCTCTGATTCTCCTAGCTGGAGGCATCTGGACATGCAATGATTGCCCACTGCCCCTCCACCCAAGTAGAAATACTTGCCCTGAACATATTAAAAAAAAAAAAAAAAAAAAGAAAAACCCAGAGAAGCATGCAAGTTTTATAAAGAAATCCCCAAAGGCTCTTTAGCAGCATGAAAAAATACACCACCATAGCTGTTTTACTTTGTCTAGATGCCTTCCTGCCTTCATATTCCTATTCTTAAGCATTCTTTAGGCTTGTATTAGTTTCCTCAAAAAAGCCCTAGATTGCCTCTAAAGAAGAATGTAAGCTTTCCCCTTTTTTTACATTATACATATATATTTTTTTTCTTTAAGGAACACACTGGCTGAAAGGAAGCTAAAAATTTCTTCTTGTTACCTCAGACCTGTTTTGTTGAACAATGCTGGCTGCTCCTCAGCTGCTGATGAGATATTTCATCGGGACACTAAAGCCCCCATCAAGTGTTCCAGAGCTGCTTTCTGCCCCAGACTTCAGACCTAACAGGATCTGAAATGTGTCAGACAAACCTTTCTCCTCAGTCATTGTATTTCAACAGAAAAACTACAAGTTCAGTTACCCTCACCGTAAAAGTTACGCCAGGGTTAAGAACTCCTGCCACCTTCCGTAGGTTGTGTTCTATATTTATACTGAGATGAACAGATAAAGAAGTCCCACAACGTAGCGCTGCTGCCTGCAACGAAGCAAATCATCTTACATACAGAAAGAAGGCAGAAATTCTGCAAAGAATCCTCAAGTAGCTGCAATTTGGATCTCACAAGTCTAGATATTACGGTAACAGAAAACCCAGACTTTCTGCATAGACAAAACATCTGCAGCATCAGCTAATCCCCCCAAACCCATCCTTTCATTAGCACTCATTCTTGGGATAGCAATCTTGTGCAGAAGTCCTCTTCACCCACCCCCCCCCCCATATTATTATCCTAGTACATATTTCACCAGCCCAACTTGTTAAACATCGAACATACAGTTATGCAAGCTAATTAGCTCATTTTGTTACTTGTGCTTTGGACAATAAAGCTTGAAGAAACATTTCAGTAACTTCCAGAAAAATTACAGTTTCTTGTAGCAAATGCTTCATCATCTTATTGAAATTTTTTTTTTTCTTTAGTATGAAGTAATTTTGACGAAGAAACAGACACCCTCAGCAGCGACGCTTTCACTTTTCTCATTCATTTGTAAGAAGAGCAGAGCAGCATCATGTTAACAACTTTGCTTAGCAAGTGGAGACCCATTATGCAAACAAGAGGATTCGACAATCCAAATGCCTGGATTTCTTCCTGTATCGACGCTGCAGAAATCTCAAGTACTGCTTTCATCCCACAGCACTCGGCCATCCTCGAGAGATAGCTGCTTCTCAAATGCAAAACTCAGCTCGTTAGCTTTGGGTTTGCTCCTCTTCTGGGAAACCTTAGGATGGTGGTATGAGTAATTTTGAAGTCTTGTCTATACAACCCTATCGGGTGCATTTAGACCACTGGAAAAAGTTCAAGGCAACATAAAATATGACCGAATAACTGCTTCTAAAACATGCAATAAAAGCTAATCAAAAGCAGGTTTGCTGAGGGCAGATCTCAAGTACTTCAGATCTAGAGGAAGGGTTGGTAGGCAGTCATCACAAGCAGCCCAGCAGTGCTCTACAGACCCTTTGTAAGGGTCCATTCCAAACGGCATCATCGCTGCCCACACCAGAACACACCACCAAGGCCACATGCAGCAACAGAAGTATCTGGAGGATGGGGGGAGTGCCAGGATTTCGGGGAAAGGCTGTGGATACTTGTCACATGAGAGATGCCTGGTGTGACTCATGCTCCAGTGGCAGAGGGCACCCTGTGATAAATCACTCTGCAGGAACAACTGTCCAAACCTCCGCCGGTCGCAGCTTGCCAGCCTAGGACAACGTGTACCTAACAAGCTATCAGCTCTCAAGATTTCTCTTCCCCAGATCCAAGTTCCTCACTATTAACAGCGTACACACTGGATACAGACAGAGGTATCTCCCAGTTCAGAGGGAAAATGAGCAAGCAAAGATTCACTATGACTACCTGGCTTCAAATAGTTTCAGTTAAATAGTTCTCTGTGCAACAACAGATTGTAATGAGTAACACCTCAAATATCTAGGAAAAACAAGGAAATGTTTCACTCTTCTCTAAAGCAAAAATGGTGTAGGACCGTAAACAAAGAAATTATGTAACTGGGGGGGGGGAGAATAAAGAAAAAAGAAACTGAGCAGTCTCTGCCAAATAAAAGACAAACACAGTAAACAAAATCTAGAATCTCAAGCATCTCTAGAAAACTAACATGTAACCCAAACCATATAGCTGACCATGGGTGAACACTTATCAAAGGGACTGCCCAGGACAGTGGATTCTTATCCACCAAGGCTCTGAAGGACTCTCAATACCAAGGAAAAAAAAAAAACAAAAGAAAAAAAACCCAAAGCAACAAAATTCAAGCTGTTTAGCCAAGCTTTGTACAAACTGGGTACCCCACCAAACCCATTTATCTGCCATCAGATTAACCACACACTGACTTTCTCATTTAAAGCACAGAGAAAAAGCATGAGAAAAGATAAGCTAGAAATGGCAGTGATGTGGGCTTCATCAGGGCAGCACCACTTCCCTTGGCTGAAGAAGGCAAAAGCACCCCGAAGGGCCTGAGAGAGTTCTGCAGCTGATGTGCCTTCAGTGACCACCAGCTGCTCTTCACAGAAGAATCTCTCCCAGTTACCACAACGTTCTGGGGAGCAGAGAGGAGCAGAGCTCCTAGCTCCATCACACATATGGCACCGCAGGCACTCAATCAATTTAAATCACGTCGGATGTGCTCCTCCAGAGTTCACAGTGTATCAGGCTGAGCTAAGGCCGTGCTGAAGACTCTGGTTTACGAGGAGCAGGCACCACACAGCAGACAGGAAGTTCAGCTGCGTTAGAAGCGAGATGGAGAAAAGCATTATAAAGGGGAGGGGAAGTAAAACAACTTCACACGCTTCAGCAGCGTAGCAACTGGTACTTAAACCCTAAAAAAGAATATCCGAGAACTAATGTTCTTTCAGGACAAGAAGACCAGAGCTATATAAACGTGTCAGATAAATGAAATCTGGAGATAGATTTCCTTGCTGCAAGAAGTATACAAAATGAAATGGTTCTTAACAAAACAAGGGGACTTTCAATAAAATTAGATTTTAAGAAGCACTGAAGACCACATGCACACACAGTTCAGCCTGAACTTCATATGGTATCAGTACAAAACTGAAGTCAAAATTAAACAACTTCAATAAGCATGATAAAAGTAGTCTAAGTAATTAACAGTACCAGAGAATCAAGGTGAAACAAAGCTCTCCATTTCATCCCAGGGTTCAGTGATGTGAGATTTCAGGCCATACGTTATCTACTGCACTCTCTGCCTCTGGATTTCTTAACAATATTTATTAGTTTATTCTCTAAAAAGCAAAACAGAACAAACTAGACATGAGCTGACAACATGAAGGATCAGGAAGCCTTGGTATGGTTTGGGAATCCAGAAACACAACGTACACCGAATTTGACTCATCCCACACTCCCCTGCCACAATCACAATGAAATACAATGTTCTATCATTTTTACAATCTAGGGAAGCTATTTGTAGTGCTACTTTTTCTTCTGTGATGACAAACATGAAAAATTGCTCAAACGTACAATTAAATTTGCTGCAGGTCAGAGACAGCACAGAATCTCAAAACTATCTCAAAAAAATATAATAAAATAGTTATTCTTGGGTTTAAAATGAGTAGAAGCATTAGGCAAACACTTAGCTATCCAGTTCTTGAATTAATGAAGACAGGGTATCCACCAGAGACCTACCCATCCTTGGTGAACATCAGATGCATCAAACTAAAAGGCAAAGACAGCAGAAGGAAAAACTCCCTTGGTTAAGAAATATCGGAAGGAAGAACCTCAAGCCTATGAAGCAGATATTCACAGAATCCCGCCTTTCACACGGATGCACAAGGGTGTTGCTCTGAAATTCCCTCATGTAAGCAGCAGTTCTAGCAGATGCTGCTTTGGTAGCCTTGTCAATCCACGTTCAAAACTGCTGAGGCACAATGGTGACACGCTTCGGCTCTGGATAAAAACCTATTTTGGGCCATGATTTGCTTAGCCAAACACCGAAGCAGAAATTCTGAATAAAAATATTCTCGTGTTGGTACCCTTATCTGCATTCTAGATCTCAGACTAATGCCTAAAATAATAATTGACAGCTCCCCCCACACACAGCCTTTTTTTTTATTCATATAATTAAAAACATGCCTTGCTGGCTTAAATCCAGTGATGAACAAACACACATTATGTGCTGCCCCAAGAATCAAAGCTCATAAAACAATGTTGCACAGAGCTACAAAAATCACATGGTGTTAAGAGACTGCTGAGGTCTATGAAAGAAATTCTTAATAAAACCAAACGACAAAAGTCTACAGAGGACAAAAATCTCAGACAATTCCCAAGGAATGCTTCACTTTTTCTGGTGATAACATAAGAAAGGCTCCCCTGTCCTGCTTACTCCTCTGCTGAAGCTGCAGGAGTGGCTTGTTTCCAGAGGGGTTGAATTCTGGGCATGGGATTTACACCAGCAAAGTTATGATTATAACCGTGAATTTGAGATGTGTTCATACTAGAACATAACACTATTCCCATTTATTAGTTTGTCCACCTCTAGCCTCCTTCAGACGAATTCTTCCCAACATTTTAGTGGAGCACTCTAGAATTTACTGTAAACACCCATAAACCAGGGAGTGGCATTCATTAGCGAGCCTCGTGTTCTATTTTAATATGCAGCACATCTACCACGCTCTTACATGATTAAGACAAGGCAAGAAAATGGATGAAAGTTCAGTACTTCCAGAATTCATTCAGAGAAAACAAAGTTAAAAAAAAAATAAAAATCATAGGAGTAAATAAAATTAGTTTGGAACTGGCAAGAAAAGAGACTTCAGTCTTCTTACACATTACAAGAAAAATTCCTCATTCAATTGTGAGCCAGAATCAATATTTTTCAGTAGGAGCCAGATTCAGTTCAGTTTCCTTAGCAAAGCAGCCAGGACCTGGCATAGCCAACTTCACTCCTTCTCCCCCAGCTCTTCAAACTTCTGCAAGCCTCACAGGACTAAGTGGAAAACAATTTTCTTCCCCAAAACCTCATTAACTTGAATTCCAAATACCATATCTACCCTCACTATATATATATATTCCCCCCCACCCCTTCCAATCAAGTTTTCCCACCATAGGAAATATTTACCTTCCACCTAGCAGCATTTAAAAGACCCAACGTGCCATTAAACCTGAATATGCCTCAAGTATTTCCTCCAGCATAGTAGGTTTGGTAGCACTGGCTGTTACTTGTTACGAGAGCGAGGAAAAGATTCTAGGCAAAAGCAAGAATTTTGTAGGTTATTAAAAAAAAAAAAAATCTTTCAAGTCAAAAATGTACACAAAAATTAGCCTAAACCAGAAAGACTTTGAGGGCTTAAGTGGTGGCCCAAACCTACTGAGGTCTGCAGAAAGTCTCCTATTGAATTCCATGATCTTTGGATCAGCCCCAAAGCATCTACAGTAGCATAGATAAGAGACAGCAGCTACATTTTAAAGGTATGTTTTTTCTGTAAAACAAAACCAGCTGCAAGCTATTTCAGTAACTTTATTCTGATGAGACTAAGCAAAGTTTCTGACTTTACATCCAACACAGCTTCATGGTAACCATCTCTGCCATGAGGGAAATCTAGCTTTCGAGAGCCCTATGGACAACCACCTCAGACATGACAATAAAATATTCAGAAATCAATTCTGAAAGCAATGCCTCTTCTATATTATAGCTCATGCTAAATACAAGGAAAAAAGGTTCATTCCACTCAGCAGCACACCGAATGCTTCCTCTAGCAACTGGTAACCTAAGACACAATGAAGAAACCTGTTCCAAGTGCAAATTTTCATTAGTCTTACCACAATTCATTGGCCAAGTCTAATTTCTGAACCTTTTTAGAAGCACCAAATTGAAATTGCTCCCCAAAATTTTACCACAGCATGACAGTAGAAATAAAGCACTGTTCTTCAAAATAACAAAAAGCCACCTGTACTGCCCACATTTCCCTCCAGAATTATGAACATGCTTTAAAACAAAGCAGATTGCATCCAACCATCTTTCCGTGGTACTCAGGTAACTACCCACATACTCCAAGATGTGAAATATCGATAACTTCACATCGTACATGTGGCCCATACTAATAAGATAATAAGCACGCTGTAAAAAAAAAATCTCAATTTCCTTCTTACCTTGCCTCCTTCTCTTTCAAAGTCGACATATTCCCGGGTTGGTGTCTGTCGCTGCTCCCCCTGCCAGCTGGCCGGAAAAAACTGGAGAGACAGATTGGTTCCTGTGGCCACAAAAGCCTTTTAGAAAAATCAATACAAACAGGATCAGGGAGCAAGACATTACATAAATTATGCAGGCAGTCATTTATTTTTACATCAGTTTATGTCTTAAGCCAGGCAGCACGGAGAATACTTAAAGTCAAAAACATGCACTCATCATTTTTCTTAAGTATTAAGTTACAAACATCTGATTTCATTTTGACAACATTTGCCATTGGCTGCTTTGGATATAAAATACAACATGGAATCGATACGTCTTTCAAATCAGTTTTGCTGACATTAGAACCTGTCCTTTCAGTTCTGTCTGGATATCCCGCACCAACTTAGTACCTGCGACATTAAAAATTGCCCATGCTTTATAAAGAGCTTGCATATCTCTAAAAGAAGTACTGCTGAAGGAAAATGAACTCCTGAGACCTGTTACTAGGGACAACTTCTTTTGAAAGAAAAGGGCTTGTTTCCTTTCACAATCTACTTGTACTTTGATAAACACTTATCTGAACTGAAATGTAAATACTCCTATTTTACCGTCTACGAGCAAGCAGCAGCAATAGGCAGCTCAATTAAACTTCACAGGACCAAGTCCTTTTGCTACATTAAGACACCAGGGCAATCCAAATCAGCAGATGCTGTGTCAGGGGGAATAGGTAGGAATTCTTCTCAGCCGCAGCCCTTTGTGAAATCATTAAGGGGACTGACTTAACCATATTAGAAAAAGCATACGTGGCTTTCAAGTAAATAATTTTCTAAGGTTTCAAATGAAAATAAGGTTCAGTTTTCTTTATAAACTCTCTGCATTTATTTCCATATCTTATTAACCCCAAACCATGAGGAGCACCTCAGTTTGTAAACATGAAATAAAAAGTGATTTTTGCAAGAAGAAGTCAGATTCACCAGTATCTACAGCCTTCTCTGGTACAAGTGAGTACGTCATGAATACTCGAACACAATCTCAGAATTTCACCCTGGGATTCTGAGCAGCATTATCCGTAATTTGTTGCAATCAAATAACTGTATTGATTATCACGATCGTTTAGACTTAAACGGCCGTTAATCCAGAATACAGTTTTTCTTAAAAGCTATACAAACACTACTCTAACAGTTGGAATTTCCTGACAGGCAGATTCCTTTCCAGCAACCCAGAACTCAGCAACTTTACGGTATAATCGCACTGCTACCTATGACACGACAGCTCCCTGCACGTTCTCTAAGAGAGTTCTGCTCACGCACGGCAACGCTTCTGTCACAGGAGTCATGCCTTTTGAAACAATTTGAAACTAGAAGTGCTTTGTCTTGACATTTTCCTCCGCCAAGGGAGAGTAATACTCTGCAATCAGGTTCCATTCCAGACTATCCTCAAAAGCAGATTTTGCTTTAATTTTTTTTTCTTTTTTACATTTAATCTCCTGGTAAGCACATTCTCAACATCAAAATTGACAAATGAAGTCCTGCTAATACTGTGTGTGTGTATCGCATTGGTACATTAATATTTGTTTGCCCTACACCATGCAAAGACAAACCTTTCAATCAATGTAGAAGCTTCATCGAGGCTACGCTTTCACAAATAGGAAGCATCAAGACTGAGAGCTGCAGACCATCAGTACCAGGCTGACTAGCTCATGTTACCCCTTTGCTTTTCTAATTGATTCTATGTTACGTATCAACAACAACAAAAAAATCGTACCTATCTCCAAATATTTTTATCTCTTAAGTCATCAACACTGGGTCTGTGCAAGAACTACCTTCCCACCTCTCAGCACCTTTAGCAAATATAACTTTTATACCTCCTAATTTACATACTTAAGACAAAATGTCAAGGAGGGAGGTCTTTGAGCCTAAACCAGCTGAGCACTGCAGCCCTCTGGACCACTCCAGACCACTCTCTGCAGGCCCCAAGGATACTGGGGAAGCCCCCCTGCTTCCAGCCTGCAACTTGTGCTAGAGGACCATGGAAAACCATGGGAAAAATATCAGGGAAAAGAAGAAAATGAAAGCACACAAATTCCTACATTCTCATGGAGTCACACAGGTAACATTTAAACCATAAGCTATTAAAAAAGCTACGTAGATATTTATTCTCTGGGTTTTTAAAGCCTGTTTCCTCCCTTTGAGCTGATAAAACCATCCGATTAAAAGACCTGTGTGCTTCTCAAATCAAAAACCATAGGTCAATATTGGAAAACTCGAGAACAGTCTCACTGATAACCACACAGGACTATGCCAAACCCAATAATTTTCTTCTAGCAACATGCACATTTAAAGAAAGAGAAAAAAAATGGGGGGGGGGGGGTGGTGGTGGAAGTACCACACCACCAGTTGGGTCTTAAACCCAAAAGAAGAACATTATATTTTTCTACTCAGGGCCTTTTAAGGCTCAGTCTCAACTGCCATCATACCTACGTGCCTCAAATTTTGGAAAAAGCTCATCAGGTGGCACAGGAGTAACCTGACCCGCACGTAGACATGGGAAATACAAGTACCTTCCAAACAAATAGGTACTGCAGAAGTCCCCCAAAGCAAAGTGAACATGTAAGGTCACTTTCAAGTCATCAAAGCAGTACTAGTAAACTTGAAATCTTACTTAATATTTCACAGTTACTTTCTCAGAAATACCAGTAATAATTTTCTTTATTCGGTCAACAGTTATTTGACAGAACCAACCCACAACCTACTGCCAGTTCTACATTAAATCCTTCAGATGTTCTCTGATTTTTATTTTTTTTTTTGCCTGCTTAAACATACATCAGGTCATTTGCAAAGGCTCCCTTTGGAGATAAAAGAATAAATCCTCGATGTCGGGAAAAACATTCAAGACTTAGCAAAAGTAAAACTGCTAGCTCTTTTCAGCATCAGTCATTACACTGCTAAATAAACCCGACTACTTGTGCCCAATTCACAAAACAAAAACAGACGTTTCAGATCAAGACATTTAGAGGCTGTTTTCTAATTCAGTGGAAGTAAATATGCACAGAACAGGCATCACTGGTTGCTTCCAAGGGATGAAGTTCTAGCAGAGAGACAGCAGCAGGCTTAGAAGTGCAAAGGTGAAACTACAGTGACTTCCTACTTATATAAATAACCGCATAGGCTGCATTAGAAAGCAAGTTTATAAGCTACGCATCTTTTTTTCTTGTTAAATATTTTTAGAGAAGGACTCAGGTATACTATGCACTTTCACCCATTCAGGTACTTGAAATGTTAGCAAACTACGGTTTCCTTACCTACCCATTTTCTCCCTGGTGACTTTTTAAAGGAAACACATATGCACAATAAAAAATGAACATAAAAAAACCCACCAAACAGTAAAATTAAGAGACCAACTACAGTGGGCCTCTCACTAAGTAGTATTACAGGTTCTAAGACCACTGGTAACAAGCAGGGTTAAGATTCAGCTACAGTAAAGTTACCCAGCAAAAGATAATCATGTACTTGTGTAACCTTTTTACTCAGTGATGCAAATAAATAAGATCAGCTGCAGTAACTGATAGTCAATTATATCTGTTTGGATGTACCCAAGAATAATTTCATTGTGTGGAAGAATAATTCCACTATGAACTGGCCAGCAGTATCCATACCATGTTAAGTTAAAGAATCGTGGTAAATCAAACTGGGTGGAAGTAGGGGTTGTTTTCTACGGGAAGGGAATTTTGACCTCATCTTTCATTACATACTGTAAATGAAAAAGAGGTTACTTCTGCATTTTAAGAACGGCCAAGAGTTAAGAACTTCACAGTGCTCTGACATACTGATCCTGTAGAAGTAACGTATAGCAGAAATCAAACCAGGAAATAACTAGTCAGCTCTTGACTACTCTGAGCCATACTTCATCTCGCTTCTTAATTCAGAAGAAAGTAGTCTGTAACTAACCTGAATGAAAGAGAAAAAACCAGGGCTGAAGTTGTGAGTTTCAAAGCCCAATTTTAAAAGTATTTGATTTAGTTCACAAATAAATCAAACAGCTCATTTGAGATTTTTTGATACAGGCTTCCAAACGATTTTACTCATCTCTGAAAGCTACTGTTTCGGGGGAGGAAGAAAAAGAAAAGGAAAGGAGAAAAAAAAAGTTCCAATATTGAAATAAGCGGCTTACAACCGTAACACGTGCCCAGGGAAGGAAGTACAGCCAGTTCGCACTGGCGGGTGGCTCCGAGGGCTCCGGGAGCTTTTCCTCACCTCCTATCACCTCCCTTTCACCCTGAAGCTCAAGTCAACTACATTTTTACCGCCCTAGCGAGGGCAGAGCGAGCGGGCACATTGAGGTGAAGAAAAGCACTATTCCTCAGCGGAAAGAAACGCTGCCTCTCAACGCCAGCCACCTTTCCCTCGCCGTTTGAAAGGCGGCAGATGTAATTTTTCCCTCCTGGAGGAAAACTTTTCCCGCACGGCCGCCCGGACCCCCCCCCCTCCCGCCTCCCAGCACCCCGCTCCCGCCACACCCAACCGTTTTAGCTCAGTTACTTCGACCCGCTCCTCCTCGGAACCTCCCTGAAACTTTTCTATTGAAATAAACCACCAAACCATAAACCCAGGAGGTGAAACGGCGCAGGGGCCCGGGAGCGCTGCCCGGCTCCGGACGCCCCCCTGCCCGCGGCGGACAGGCGCCGGCGGCCGCCCCGGCCCGGAGTCGGTCCCGGCGGGCCCCGAGGGGAGCCCGGTGCCACTTACGATCTCGGAGCGGCCGTCGCGGCAGGCGTTCTGGAAGCGGGCCTGCCTCTCCTCGTGGGGCCGGTCCCTGAAGCCGGTGTATTTAATCTGCGGGGAACAGGGCGCGCAATCAGGAGGGGCCAATCGCGGCGATAAGGGGGCAGCGGAGTGCACTGACTGCGCCTCTCCGAGCCCGGCTCCCTGGCCGCGGCTGAGCCCGGGCGAGGAGCGGAGCTATCCCCCACCCCCCCCGGCCCCTCCGCCGAAACTTTCCCCGCGGAGGGAAGCGGGGAGAAGGAGCGGGAGGGGGATGAAGAAACCTCGCCGCCGCCTCACCTCGCACTCGCGGCTCAGCTTCCTGAAGAACTCCTCATTCTCGAACTTGCTCCGCTGGTCGGGGACAACCCGCGGCATGGTGGTGGGGCCGCCGCCGGCTGCCCTCCCTCCCCTCCCGCCCGCCCCGCGCTGCCCCAGCCCTAGCGCTCGCCTCGCCCTTTGTTAGCCCCCGCCGCCGGCGCCCTCCTCCCTCTCCCTCCCTCCCTCCTCCCCTCGCCGCGCAGAGCAGCAGCAGCCGCCGCTCCCGCCTCCCTCCCTCCCTCCCCTCCGACTTCCTCCCCGGCTCGTAAACTCCGGCCGAACAGCCGCACCATTCACAACTCCGCCGCGCATGCGCCGCGGGGCCTCTCGCCTCCCTCCCTCCCCTGCGAGGCGGGAAGCGGCGTGCGGGGGTGAGTCAGTGCCGCCCCCCGCCGGCTCCCCGCAGCCGAGGCTGACTCACCCCGCGGGGCCGAGGGGAGCGGGGTCTCTCCCCCGCGCTCCCCCCCCCTCCGCTCCAACGCGGCTGGGCTCGGTGGTTTCCGGCTTCCTGCTGCAAGAGGAGCAGCCTCAGCCCTGCCCGCCGCCCCGCCGGCTGTCCCCTCACAGGGGCTGGGCTCGCCCGTCCCTCCCCGGCCGCCCCTGCACCTGCTCCGGCCCGAGAAGGGCGAGGCGGCCCCGCGCGGTGAGGGAAGGAGGGACCCGGCTGGCGGGGCACCGGTTCCTCTCACGTCCCGGAGCCCGTGTAGAGGCCTGACCTGGCCCGAAGGATGGACCCAGAACGGGACCCAGCGCTGCCGAGGGACCCCCACCCCCAAACCGCTGTCCAACCCAGGGCTGTCCCGGCCTCTGTCAGTCCCTGCGCCTCCTCGCACCGCGGGCGAGGAGCCTGTGCCCGCGGAGGGCACAAGCACCCACCGCTCAAACTCCGCGGTTCTCTGTCTAGGAAACAGAAGCACCCAGCGCTTTGGGTTCACCGGCGCTCAACAAGTTCACTGACTGGGGTGCTGAGAACACAGAGCCGAGGCTGGAGCCTGAACTCACCGTTCTTCATCTTCACAAACAGGCATTTTGCAGGTGCTGATTCAGTCAAGGAGGGTGGCTGGACATACATCACCTGCCCCCCAATCCATCTTTTCATACATACCTTGAGTGTTTCTTTCCTACAACCACTCCTCCATCTTTTTAGCAGCTCTGGAGCGTCACAAGGCTAGCTACACATGCCAAAAAAACAGTTGGATATTATGATACATATTGCCAACCTAAAAATATTAGAGCATATTAGATCTTTTGATAAAGAAATGAGGTTTTCTAATCTCTCAGTGTTACAATCTTAACTTTACAGGTACTCATGCAAATTGGAAGAGGGCAATGCTGAGGTTAGCCAAAAGGCATGATTTGAATCAAGTACGAGCAAATTAATAAAAAATAAAGGTAGTGTCTGTATCTTTTCACTAATGGTATGCAGACTCCATTAAAAAAAAACAAAAAAAACAAAAAAAAAAGGTGTATAAGTTTTTTTTTTTTTTCTAAATATAGAAAATATTCTAAGAGAAGTTTAATACATTTGTGGAGTGCAGATTTAGGCAGTAACTCCATATGCGTCGAGGCTGTATCTTCCTATTTTTGGTACATTGCTGTAATGCAGGTACATCTGTAAATTCAGACGTTCCATGCACTAAAAGGACTGTTTTAAAAAGTTCCCTTCGATAATAACCAGATCTAAAAAGAAAATACACTGCAACTGCAAACATTAAAATGTTATATATTATCTTGATTCATTTAGATTAACAGCAACCCTTAAGCAAAATTCTCGTGAATGTCAGGCACATTTAAAGTCCTGAAATAAGACATTTAAAAAAAAAAAAATCAATCCATATCACTATTCATCTTACAGCAAGATCAATACCAAGAGCATAGACCTGCAGGAAAAGTGCCAAGTTCATAAGGTAGAAATCCGCTCTCTTCACCTCCAATAATCTTTCATTACCTGCTAGTACATCACCCAGTTCCCACCTCCTTGCCCCCCCAACCAACGGTGCCTTCTTCCAGACAACAACTTGCCAAAAAAATTTATGCAGGGCAAAAACAAGATGAGTGGTTGTAAAGCCCTAAAATCAGACCCGGGAGACATAATCACCTAGCAAGTCTGAGTTTTTAGCCTTGGCATATATTTTTCAAGACTTTGGAAACAACATCAAATTTGAGCGCTTTCCTCCACGCAGTTTAACCTTTGTCACCCTGGAGTTTTCATCTCTCCACTGCAAAGTTTTCTGTTTTAAAGGGAGTGAGTCAATATTACTGGAAAGTCTGTAGCAGATCAGACTCTGCCTGTTGCCTCACTTGGTTTGATGCAGAAATGGGACAGCTGGAAGGGGTGAGGTGAAAAACGGTGGCACAGTATCATGTTGTTCTGAATTTATCCAGGTTGGTTTGGGGTTTTGGTTTTTTTTTTTGGCAGCTTTGTCTAGAGAAAGAACTTCTGCTCTGAAGATTGCCTCCTTAGTGAAGGGAACTGATTCCTTTAGATTGTAACAGATAATAGGAGAAAACAATGATTTAGGCCTGCTTTCTCACCAAGAAAAGCTTACAAAATTGGACAAGCTCTTCCTTCTCTCTACCCCAAGCATCCCCAACAGTTAAACAGGCAACTTGGGTCTTAAAGACAGAAAAGTTCCTAATTTTTTGTTCCTAGCGAGGCAGGGGAGAGGCACACAAATTAACGTCTTTGCTGCAAGAAAGGCTAGAGCGTAATTTCCACAGTTATTTACGCTGCTTGGCCAGAGTCGCTGGCCAGTGGCCAGAGAGTCAACAGAGATCAGAAGCAGCTTTGCAGGTGGTAGCTGGGGGATACGAGAGGGAAAGCTGAGGTTATTGTGTTGGAGACGGGATACAAACTCATGGGAATTTTGCAGCTCAAACTTTTTTTCCCCCCTCCTTTCAGCACGTATCATCGTCACACCAAAATAAGGTAGAATCTTTTTCCTTGTGCATAACCAAACACAACTGCTTCCTAAAGGTGTCTCAGCGATCTCTCTGCAACCCCTTTTGGTGTGACTCGCACTACTTAAATGTTCGCAGGCTTTCTTTGGGGTCTGCATATCCTTGGTCTGTTGAGTCAGAAGAACTTAGGCTGTGATTCACCTTCAGAAGACTGGAATGGCCAAGCTTGTAGGCATGCTGCCTTCGGAGCCATTTCTCCCAACAGCATCCATGCCAAAATAAGATCTAATGTGTGTACAGTGCATGGATAATTCAGCAGAAAACCACTTAGAGACTTACAGGTGGGATGTTTTTGACAAAGGGAGCTTTCTTCAAGTGACAAGTCCCACACGTACTATTCTTCCTATCACCCTTCTCTGCCATGTCTTTAACACCTCTGGTCTCCCCGAGGTACCAGTATGTGATGAACAACTGCCTGGCACCAACATTCTATTGTTCTCTAGAGTTCCCACGTGTGAAACACTAATAAGCAAGATTTCTGCGTATCCATCGATCTATGGCAGCTGCAGCATAATCAAACACCAGTGTTATGTATATACAAGCTACTCTATGATTATAGATCCATTAATAAACTGCTTGCAAGATATAATTATGCACATTAGGTGTGAAATGCAATCTTCTTATGCAAGGTCTATGCTTATGGGTTCTACAAAATTCAGGGGAAGAAATTGAGCAGATGAATTGACTTCTTTCCCCCAGACTCATTTTTATTTCTCTTCCACAACCGCCGATGCTCCCAGACAGAATACCCTCTGAAGGATATGATAAAGTCATCCCACCAGTGAGATGGGGTATTGCTGATCAGTTCACGAACCCACAGTCACCTGCATAAACCATCCTGAAATGCTCTAACTCGCCCCCAGAGCAGCCTTTCGTGTCTAGCCTGCGTAGCTCAGCATAAAGATCTACCTTATCTCAGGACTCCCAAAACAACCCTAATGAGGGACATAGGCAACACTGAATCCTGTGAGCAGTCGGAGTCAATTCACGTTGGTGGGAAACGCTTCATGCAGAGATGGGTGTAGGGACTCCAAATGCGACAAGACAGCTTTCAGGACTTGGCTAAGTACCAAGCTGATACCTAAACATCTTACGTAGCACACAAGGAAGATAAGAGCCATACCACAACAGTTAAACAAAATGATCTAATTTTGCATTCTGAGTGGGAGGCTGCCTACCAGTTAAAAAATGCTAAGCATGGCAGGTATGAGGGAGGAAGCAGCACCTGATGTCTCCTTTCTCTAAACGAGGCTACAAGACAGAAGCATCTGTTCAGATACCAAAGCTAGAGCCTTTCCCTAAAAGAAAATGCCTCTAGGTGCTATTAGGAATAACTGAAGGGGACTCTCACCTGAACATGATTCCTGCCTGCCTTTGGTGTTCCCAAGCACTTGGAGCACTCAGAGTCTAGGAGACCCTTCCCGTACTGAAGCTGTTGAGCCCCAAATTCCCAGCCTCCCCAGCAAGCACTCCAGTTATGATGACCCTGGCATCAGAGTAGCTGCACTCACACCTCTGCTTCAACCGGGGTCACTACCACAGTGCAACAAAAGACCCAAACCTTCATGGGCAGGCCTGAAGGAAAAGCCAGTAAAAACAATCATCCTTCCCCTGCCAGGAGGCTTGGACCCCCTGGGCTATTTCTGGGTTTGAGCCCCGGCAGTTTGACAGGGTGCATCACAAGGAATAGCCTTTGTTTCAATAACATATCTCCCACAAAAGCACGGCTTGTATATCCACCTGAATACACTCTTCTGACACTTGTGTGACAGCAGGTAATCACAAAAAGATCAGGGGCATGCAAGCACGGAAGTACAGGGTGATACCAGGTACAGAAGGCTGATGGAGTGATGGCAGCCTCTGATTATTGAGCTTGGCAGTGTATTAAGAAAATACATAATAATGAATTGAAAATCTGTTTAAATTCTTTCAATTAACCAGTAGAATACAGGTGCTTTTGTGGAAAACAGCATGAAAGGAAGCTCAGGAACATCAAAAACAATTATTTCTCCAATAGTGTAATAGAGACAGAATTACACAGTTAGAGAACTAAACCAGATTAACCCAGAAGGCTACTTGACTTTCATACTGGTTATGTGGAACAGTGACAATGAGCAAAACAGGTAAACGCTTCTATGAATAGGTGCTATCTATATGTGTTTTGGCAAAGGAACTATGCAGCTTATATACTAAGACCCCTTTTCCATTTTCTTTCCACAGTTTGTGCTGTGATCCATAAATATTATTGGCACCCAGTCTCCATTATCTGGTGAGCAGAGGGCAGGATTGGATGCCTCTTCCCGCCTTGCCTGTGGCCTGCTAAGTGAGTCTGGGCATATCACTTCACCTCTCATGCCTCAATTCCCCTGACTATCAAACGGTTGGAGATCTCCAGGTGAAGATCTCAACATCTTTATATAAAGAGCCAGGAACTGTCTTTATCCCCGATATTGAGCAATGAGGAGAAAGTTTAACTGAGCACAAGGCATGACTCACCCAAGCCTACACACATAAAATATTTAAAAACTGACTGTTTTGTGAAATTATTTCTGAAGATGCTGTCATCGGCATACAGATGATGCTAATAGCACTCGACTGCTGTTGAGGCATGGATTCTTCTCTGTATTATCTTCTGTGCTGCTATTGGACACACCGTCTCATTACATGGCATTTCTTGATCCATTCAAAACTTCTTCAAAGGTATATGCACGGGTTTGGGGGATGACATGCAATGGTAGAGAGCCTTTTACATGTTTTAGAAGGCATTAAAAACCACGAGACACAAAAGGGCCAGACAAGATCCTGTAATCTTGTAGCTGTTCTAGAAATCCCTGCAGACTTTCAGATTTCAGGTTTCCAGGAAACAACGTGAGAAGGGCCGATGTAGTTTCAGTTCCTTATGCCCAGAACAAGCCAGATGTAGTACTCTGGCAGATCAGAGTGGACACAAAATTGCCCATCCATGATACCCAAGGTTTTCCTCCATGTGAAGGAAACAGGGTGACACTAAGTGGTCACAAGTGGAGAGCTTAAGAAACAGGGAAAATAGAGCTGATGGAGGCTACTGGAGCACGTGCAAATCTCTACCTGATGAGCTAGATGCAATATCATCTCTGGATTAATTACATTTGCTCTTCTTCTGTTCCAGTCTTCAGGGTAACCCAGTGGCTGATGTGAGAGTTGGTTGTGTGCAGGACAGCACAAGTACCTGGTCCTGCAGCCATCCCTTCATGTTCCTGCATGAGCAGCACAGGGTATATTCAAACTCAAACCCTTTCAGGGAAAGTTGTGCATGGGTTGAATTTGAGATGATGGGGGAGAAAGCTAAACCAGAAGGTGACTCAAAGCCCTGTTCTTATTTCAGATGTGAATGTTTATCTCTGGCCAAGCTGTGTTATAGTCTGTTATTCTTTTGATTACGCTCAGTACAACTGTTGGAGGTGATTCAGTCTTGGTACAGATAATGTCCAAGTGACTCTTCAGATTTAAAAGAGATTATTCTTAAAAGCTTTGAGCTGTAATTCTCCCTTCTCATAGATCCAGTGCTAGAAAGCAATTGAATTTACAAGGCTTTTTTACATCATCAAAGCAGAAATTAACTCCCAACACAGAATCAAGCATTTTAAGACTTTGCCCAACTGAAATGAAAATACCAATAAACTTCACAGGAGGGGAGATCTGCCACAGGCACATCTTAGCTGAAAGCATTCTGCTAGTGAGAAACAAAGAAGTTTGTACACAAAAAGATCTCTCCTTCCAAACTTCCATATTTGTTTAGAAGAGTCAGACAAGTCCAGAAGATTTATCAGCACAACTTGCATTAATGTTAATGAGAATATAGTTAAAATCCCCTGTTCTCTTTCTAGAAAGTTTTACTTTAAGCACTATAAGTTAGAGGTTTTCTACTGCCATTCAGTCTTCTTGGTCACTCACATGCTTTATCTTTAAGACACAGAGCTTTAAATTGGCCTCATAAAAGGCAGCAAAGTCTTGGCTTTCAAATTGACAGATTATTTTAAAAATCTTATTCTTAAAGAATTAATTTAATTTAATTCTCAAGGTGCAAATTGCATTTCAGAACCGAGCCGAGTTCTGCTGTGTCGTTACACACTAAACACATCAAACCCATCCATTTCTCTACACCTAACACACCACGTTGTACCAGAACAAATGGATGGGCAGGTGGTTTATTGTTCTTTTAGAGAAATCAGCGCTCCACTTAAGTGAATGTAGAGATGGGGAGGCAAAGTCCTGAAGCATGTTGTCTCATCAGACATTCAAGCCTAGGAAGAGCTGCCACCATTTACAGCTGATCACCGAGAGGTGAAGTCTCTTACCAAGGCTGATACTGGAAATCAGCAATCCTTAAATTTGTGTCTCAAGCCAACTCCACCAGGAAATTTTCCTCCTTATCAGCACATTCCATCGCGGGCAGGTTTGGAGCGCTCTGGGACAGGGGGTGCCGACCGCTGCTTTCGTTGTGGAGCTCGCAAAGTTAAATAAAATGCCTGGCTGCTACTTTGGGGCTCTACCGAGCTCTGCCTGCCTTACATCAGCTGCAAGAAAGCAAAGCAAAGCCCATTTCTTGGGTGTGTACTGCTGAGGGAGTTGCCTTTTCACCTTCTTTTAATACAGAGCTGTTACTGTGTTTCTTCGCATTGATCTTATCCTTTGAGAATTTGGAAGGCGATTCAAAGAGGCAGGGTGTTGATAGTAACTTTGTTTTCGTGCTTTTCCTCTGTTGCTAGAACTATTTGTTTTTACTGACTAGGAATTAGGGTTGCCCCAGTCTTCCATCTTGATCCAAACAGGCGTGCCCCGGGTCAGAATGAAGTCTCAGACTTTCTCTTGTCCTTGTGAGAGCACAAGGATTTTCCCGTGTGGATTTGAATGCATGTTCCAGGTTGAAGGGTGTATTTACAGCTGCCCTTTTGCCTTCTTTACATCCCGTGACAGATTCCTCAGCACACTACCACAGGATTTTCCTATTAGATGTGGATTTTCACCCCCTCAAGTCTTTAGCATTGGGATTTGCTTCATTTTTGTGCTTTGCTCCCCTGCCCAGGCCTGTGCTTACCAAGGAGACCAGCAAGACATCTACAAGCCAACGCTACAGCAGCAGCAAAAGAAGCAAGGCACAAGTAGAGCAAAGGTTGCTCTTCACCTCTCAGTCACCTTTGTGGTCTCCGTTAGCAGCTGCAGCGTTTGTAGATGTCCAGTTATGCCCGAGACTGACCCACAGAACAAAGAGAAACAAAGGTCACTTCCAATTTCACCAGAAAGAAATTCCAGTGGCTACTCCAAACCCATAATCCAGCCATGATTAATGCGTATTGAAGGCAGAACTGGTTTCATCAGAGATCCTAGATTTTGAACAGTCTTAACTGTTCTGGGGGAGAAAGCAACACAGGAAACCACCTGTGAAAGTTGAAGGAGGAAAAATGTGGCTCAAAGTTGGATCCTGTCACAGGGGGGTTAACAAATGACAAATGTTCTGTACAAACAGAGGCTGCTCTGGGGAGCATTAAAACAAAGGTGGGCTGGTTTCCTCAGGATCTGCACCTCCGTTCTCCCCTTTCATCCATCCCACCTCATTTAAAGACTTTTGAAGGAACTTCTGAAACCTGCTTTCCCTCTCACTCTCAGATTTGCTTGAATTAGACCTGCAGACTCAACAATTTGTGGTGCAGGAGAACAGAAAAGAAGAAAAGGCACATAGGTGTAGCGATCTCCCACACCTTGCTTTACTATGAACCCAATGTCAAACCCAGAGTTTGTGCAAGGTGAGACTTTTTTGGGGTAGAAAGTCCTTTCAGGATAAGGAGAATGAATCCTGAACCTCTCACGGGAAACATCTCAGTACCAGCTGAGATTCCCAGACTGGAACCAGACCGACTGACCTGTGTCCACCACAGAGAGCTGTCATTTGGGGCTGGGGGTGTTAGCACCTAGCTGGCTGATCTTGAAGTCACAGCCCCATTCCAGACTTCCGATCAGAGCACTCAAGGTTTCCATAAATAGTCCCATCACCAAAGTTCTCCTACTCAGCCCTAACGCAGCAGTATCATTCCCTAACTTCGTTCTCAGAAACAGCTGAGATTTTTGGCTGCATTTTAAAACAAAAAGGCAAAGAGGAGGGGAAAAAAAAAAAAAAGCAGGGGGTGGAAAACAGCTTGAGGGAAATGCCTGGCATGGAAAAGCTTTAGCCTAAATAGCTGAGCTTTGGCAAATCTGTAAGCAGTCAGACTGCTTCTTACAATGAAAACCACCTGACATGCTTGATGGGTGCATACCCACCCATAAAAACGGAGACACTTCTATCTGCAAACCCCAGTGCTCTGCAGCAGGTAGAGTGAGCAGTAATGAATGGGTTCAAATCTCAGCAGCAAGATCAAGATTAGGTAAGAGGAGAACGTTTAGCTGCAAAGATAACTTGAGTCCTGGGAGACATTTCCCAGGAGAAAAGAGTTTCCATCACAGGAGGTTGTCAGAAGCAGATGGAGTACAACCATCCCTGCCATAGCAATGGGCAGCTAAAAAGTAAACCAGGTGACACATAGAGACACCTCAATATTTACTCTATACACAATCATTTACACATGCTAGCAACAAGCATTGATGGTCTCCCTTTAGCAGAAGGGTTTTAACTGTTGAGGTGACCTATTTTTCACATCTATGTTTTAACAGAAACAATATCTCTCCCTCCATCTGACCGAAGTGAAGCAGAAGCACATGGAGATTATGTGACTTGTCCATGCTCATAGAAAACTAGTTCTGTTAGGGCTGATGACACCTGTATTTAGAGTTTTGCATTCATTGCTTCTTGACCCAAATTGGTCTTCTCCCTGGGAATTTCAGAAAAGTCTACATGCACATTTTCATGGCCACTGATTGACAGAGTTCCTTTTTTTGGCTGCTGCTGTTTCTGCTCTAGGGTTTATCTGAGTCCAGTATCCCAGATCTCCTTACAGCTACCTCAACCTCTTTCTTCTTTTCTCCAGCCAGGGGATTTCCACTCTGTTGTCAGATCCAAGGTTGCATACATCCCCTTTATCTAGCAGTCTGCTGTGTTTCATCTTTCTGAGGAAAGATCCTGCATGGGAGCTTTCCCTCCTTGTTTCCATCGTCTGCTTTTCAACTCCTTCCCTTCGCTTCCAACCTGGCAGGTCTTCACTGTATGTCTAACCATTTCATAAAATGGGGATTCCTGTTTATTTGCTCTTTCTGTTCCTTATCTTTCAAGGCTTCTTTTTAACTGTAGAAAATCAAAGAGGAATCCTTTGGAAACTAGAGGAAGACACTTTAGAACATCAGAAGATTCAACAGACAACATCCTACCACTGCCCAGCCAAGGATGTCTGGTGGGCAGCTCATGACCCTGGGAACAGCTTGTTTCCTCACCACTTCTCTTTTGCTCTTAACAGCAAGTTCCTTCATGTTATTATGTACCAACAAATGTATGAGTATCAGCTTTGATCCCCACAGATCTTTTGAGATCCAGTGGTTTATGCTTTCTTCCATCCTATTGTCCTTCAGACTTGATTTTTACATCCTTTGTATTTATGGTCATTTTCTCAGTAGCACCAAATTGTTCACCTGTTTTTCTTTGGTTTGCTTCTAAGATGGGAAACAGCTACAATTAGTTCGGGATCTGTTCTCATTTTGCACTCTGCAGACTTATTTCCCACAGTGTTGGATCCTGGCCTCTATCACATCTGCTCTCACTCAGTTTGGCAACGTACTCCTTTTCCACCGTGATATCTTAATGGCTCTTTTCTTCTCTCATGAGGAGACGATGGCCATTGCAGAGTTCTGCCTTTTAATATCTGGCAGCAACCTGAATCAACACTCATTTCCAAGGATCAAAACCAAGTGTGCTCTTCATGCTACTGTTTTAGGGTCAAGAAGGGGATTGTTTAGCCACCCAGTTAAGGCTTCCACCTCCAGTAAAAGCTAAGTACAGATTCAAGGGATTCACACCTTCAGCTTCACTTGTAACCAGTCTGGGTGGAAGCGTGTGGAAGACAACATGCAACGGCACTCAAGGATTACCTTCCTGACAGATCTGCCTGCAGGCAGCACAGTCCTTCATCACCTCCGAGGTAAAGTCTGCAGACTGTTACGGAGCGGAAAACAAGCTCAGCTGAACGTTACTTTGCAGCTCCTTCCCAGTTAGTCAGTTGTCATGGCAGACCCATTTCTCTTTGCCAAAGGAGAGACATAGTCTGGGCACCACTCTGCTGAGAAAGGATGAGACGACGATCACGGAAATTTGCCTTAGCAGAATATATTAATTCAAGAACTTTAACTTTCCTGTAAGAGCTGCCAATAAAGCATTTCAGAGCAGAGCTTTAAGGTCCAACCCTGTTTAAAATTGTGTCACCCACCACGTTGTACATCTTGGTTGCTGAGGCTTTGTCTCCCATAGAACAAGCCATAGATACCTGAAAGTGTCTCCAAGAAGCACGTTTCCCCTGAGAACCACAAAGCTGGGAAAAGCCTTCACTTTCTGTCCCGTTCCCCGCCCCAGTTCCATTCCCTGAATTACTTTGGAACACACGGAAATTAAAGCTGGTTGAGTCAGTCTGGTCTTTAGGTAACCAGAGCTCAGTGTCAAAGCCACACACCACTATTGTCCCCACCCCAGCACAGGAGTACAGCGAGTCCTCACAGTGCTCTCCCATGGGGCTGTTTCCCAGTGTTTATCACTAATGCTGCATTTAGGAATAGTGTGATTGTCAGCAAACATCTAACAAAAGCCCAGGAGCACCATGCAGCAATTGAACTCGCTGCCTGGGAACTTCTTGCTCCCACAGCCGCTGCCCGCACACCAGCTTTCACACCACTTCGTGAGAAGCGTGCAAAGTGCTTTGAAAGTCAGGTCTGCAGCTTTTTTTTTTTTTTTTTTTCCTCCTCTCTCTCTTAAACCCCCTTTTTTTTTTTTTATGCTTACATAGGCAAAGCTGAGCACCTCAGGTGACTAGCTGCTGTCCCAAGCACAGAGGCAGGCTGTTAAAACGTGCTGCTGCCCTTGGTTTGAAAGCACCATCCTCCTCCACTTTGTTTCTCATTGTATTTAATGACAAACAAGAGCTTTTCTCCAAGGAAAGCAACACAAAGGTGAAGGGAGAAAACCAGATCATGAGCCCCAAGTTATTAAGTGCGAGAAGCAACGTTTAAAGTACAGTCAAAGCAGAGGTGTGCATGAATATGGACATCAAGCTGGGTCTCCATTGTGATTCTTCTGTGCTGCCTTTGAACTGAAGAGGAAGTGCTCGTGGCAATGCAGGATGCAAAGCTGATTATGCTTTGCTCTGTAAGAAAACATGTGCAGCCAGGGAACACATGACTGCCAAAAGATGAGGAGACTAAAATTCAGCACTTTGTCTTTATTTGCAGTTCCACAAAATACTCGCCTTCCCCCCACCCCCCATCCTGCTTTCCCTTCAGAAAACATTAGAGACAGTTTGAAAAACATCCCAAATCCTGAGAGCAGAGGTAGGGGAGCTGAAGTGTAGTTTATGTTCTTGCTCAGCTGCATTAGATGGGCCAGAGCAAAGCAGCAGCTGCAATTCCAAGACCTTGAGCCACAGCCTGTGTCTCCTGTAGCAGGTAGTTATAGTCCCACCATGCACTTAGAGGTTCATGAAAGCTGCCCAGCATCAATCTCCCTCCTAATGTACCTTGGCCCTATCCTCTCTTTAGCTCACCAAGTGTTTCAAACTCCTGGATGCTTCCAGAGGCCACATTCCCTCTCTCACTTCCCTGCATTTTCCATTCATCTACTCAGAAACTATTTAAATACCTTCATTGTCTTTGTGATTTCCTGACTTTTGTGTTAAGCATGTGAAGCCCTCACTATGACAAGCGTTCCCCAGCACTACACCTCTTTCTCTAACTTAAATACAGTGCTGAGCACCTGCAAGAGACGCCTGTTCCAAAAGACAATTACAGTTTCTCAGGATACTGAGCCAGCAGCAGTTGTTAAAACAGGCACTTGAGGCAGAAGGTGCTCCAGGTGCCCATGGCTTGGAGCTGAAGAAGGGACCACTTTTCCACTTCTGGCACTCTGGGGACAAGGCAGACACACCCCCCCAGCTCAGAGCTGCTTTAGCAGCGGTGAAACATAAGCTTCAGCCTAATTTTTCTTCCAAAGTTTCATTACTCTCGTGGGATTTTCTTGCAAGCGTACTCTCCTAGCCCCAAGGGGTTGACTTGTCAAGCACAGCTTCTTGTCAAGACAGAAATGCTAGAGATCAAGAGCAGCTGCTTTCTTTACGTTGCCAATATGTTCCCAACGACCAGTGCTTGTGCTCAGGAGTGCTGCCCCTGTTCAGGAAGGCATTTATTCAGCACACGCCTAAAAGCCATTGACCTGAATGAGACTTGAGCTTGTGCTTCAGATTTGTTCTGAATCAAGGCCTGAAAGACAGGATTTATTTTTTTTCCCCCCTGCTCATTTAAACACTGAAACCCAAGACTGTAACACAGTATACTGAAGCGTCCCTCTACGGCTGTTCCATCAGCTCATGAATCTTGTAGAAGGGCCATTGGTTACAGGTTGCTGCAACTGTGGTAAAAGCTGAACCTTGCATTCATCTTTCCACAACGTGCATTAATGACTAAGATGTACGATGTTGTCTTGCTATCAGATTTAGAAAAGTTTTGGAGGCTTGTGGCATACGATGGACTCCGAAATGTTTTCCTTGGATTGAATATCAGGCTGCATTTTGATTAGGAGAAATATATTCTGGGGGAAGGCAGGCAGTGATGAATTAACAATTTCCTATCGCTTTCTCAGGCTTACTATTCATTTTAGGTGGAACAAATTTGTGTCAATTGGCTAATTCCACAGAGACAGTGATTTATGTAGAATTTAAAGAAAACATTCAAAGAGTCTTAATGATAAAAAGTGTAGCCTCGATTCACTCTAGGATTTTAAAAAAAGAACTGAGTATTTTCCAGTCTGTGGCAATTTCCAAAAAGCTTTCTCCTGATATCAACAATTTAGGTCGAGGCACATTGTTTCTAAAAACCAGAACAGCACTTTCTGGGTTTCTACCACGCAGCACTAACACCAAACTAGCCTCATCTGTCATGTTCCACTGCCTTTTGTCTTCATGATTATTTTAATTAGAAACACCCAAAGGACCCCACCCACACCAAACTGAGGAAGCTTAAGACAAAGTTACCCACGGGAACCAGCGCTTGCTTCCCTGGTGGTTATGACCATCTCCAGAAGGTTTTGGAAAATGCAGCTGACAGTCAAATTCTCCATCACTCCTCTAAGGGAAAAACAATTGGTCTATATTTAGGTCGAAAAATTAAACAGTAGTAAACACAGTGAATTACAAGCAAGTCTGAGAGTCGTGCTCAGAGGAACGTAGCCCCAGATGAAGGGTCACGCCAGCGCTCTGCCTGCGCTCACCGTGGTCACAAAGGTGTCCCGGAGCAGGACATCTGAGGATTTCCTCTGAGGAAAGAGGCTGTGGATCTTTTAAATAAAGAATTGGATCCTGTGCAATAATTACAGCCTTTGCAGGCAGCAAAGGCTTCAGTCAAGTTCATGCTCCTTTAATTAAAAGGGCTATAGCTCCTTCCACGTTAAATATCCTCATCTAAATAATGAGCTTTCAATGCACACGACCCAATAAATGCTGCCTCTGGATTGCGTATTTAGTATCTTCAATAAATAAGGCTATAATTTCAACTACTAACTAGCTATGAATAGCAGTTTAAAATAACAAAGGAACCATTGAAATGCAAAGTTAAAATGGCATTTCAAGATCTAAAATGGTTTGAAATTGTTGCTAACAGGAGGCATTCTGCTCCAGTCAGCAGCCTGTTGTCACAGGGCTGGACACCCCAGAGACTCCTACCTCTCCATCAAGCTGAGCTCAACTTGGACATCAGGTTCAAGCTAATTGGAGCAGGCGATGGACGGCCAGAGCATGACCTCCTCGGCTTTGTTTACGGAGGAAGCTCTTCTCATTAGATAGCTGAACGGGTCTGCACATTGCTGGGAGACAAATATATGGACTTTCACTTGTAGGTCAACAGTTCAAATCTGATGGGGATGAGTAATGACAAGCTAATTGATCTCAGATGGCTGTTTGGTGGTCTCTGCAAAATGAATTTGGTGGTCTGGGTTCACATCTCGGGGGACGAGCGTCCATGTCATATGAAAACCAGCACCGCACATCTCCACTGCGAGGGCAAGCTCTGGAAGGAGACATGAAAACCACCCTCTTTCCTTAGTCTCGGAGGGGGTCCCTTCACAGCAGGGCTGGAGCTCGCTGACAACTGGAGTTGAACGGTCGGCTCTGGCTGAGAATCTTCCCAGTGGCTGTGAAGAGAAGGGGCTGCGATTCCTCCGCCTGCTCCCAGCAGAGGAGATGAAGGTTTGCTCGCAGCCCCTCTGCGCGCTGGGGAACTTGATGCACCCGCCTAATTGGAGAAACGCTGACGATGTTCTCTTCTAATCAGAAACTACTGCGTGCGTTAAGGCTCTCTAATAATATATCCCCTGTCCTTCCAGCACACGAGGAAAAAACATGACCCTTTGCAACTCATCTGCTGGCTAAAATTAGTGATTTTTAGCAGCTACGCATTTCTTAAATTATGTCCAGTGGGGCAGAAAGAGCCTCAAAAACTCTTTCTCTCAGAAGGGTCATTTATACTGACAGGAATGCTAAAGCATATATCTTTCTGTCACATCTCTGGCCCTCAGAAGACTTTCTAGATACAGTATTGCTTTTTTTATTTCTTTCGTTTAAACATTATTAATTGCCTCCCCAGCCCTCTTTGCTGAAAACAATTGTCTGGGGTCAGACTTGAGGGCTGTTGTTTCCATTCCTGCTATGCACAAAGGACCGCTTCATTACATAGCCTTTCTGCAGAAGCTGCAAATGGCCTGATCCTGCTTTCCCACTGCTTTTTTAATACCAAAGTTGCTCAGCAGGTTTGCTGCTGATTTGCAGGGACAGGCAAAGCTCAGCCTCTACAACAGGACCGACCTAAAGCCAGCGGTACCCCAGCCGAGGTGTGCCTCCCAACAGGGCTCCAGAGCAAGGAGGGGGCCAACACATCACCCGTTTTGTAGGTGGGACCCTCAGAAGCAGCAGCTCCACCAGCTAGATGAGGAGGACACCTCCACCCCAGCACCCACGGCTGGCTCTGCTTGGCTGGTCCCCGTGGGAAGCTACCTTGGAAAAAAATGGTAAATACTCCAAGGAGGAAGCCTGCTCAGGTCGGCGGGGAGGTGAAGCGTCGGCTTTGTTCTCCATCCCAGCACATGGCCTTGGGCAAGCCTGTGAGCCCCAGGGTTCCCAGGCGGTCACGCGGGCAGGTGTGGGCACCAGCTCTGCCCGCACGCAGCCCTGGGTGCCCAGGCAGGCATAGGGATGGAGACACCCAGCACCACTGGCACTCACAGTAGGGACGGGATGGCACAAGGTGCCCTTCTGCTCGCCAAGCCCTTTGCACCCCAAAATATGCAGAATACCTACCAGTTTGTTAGCAGTGGGAAAATACACAGGGGCGCTCAGAGGGGAAGTGCTAGAGAACCAGAAAGCACTGTATTTGCATGTATAATGGCCATGTTTGCTGCTCCCTCCTCTACTCCCCCTCACCTTCCCCTCCCTGCTTCTGCTGCCGTAAATTAGGGAAGAGGCAGGAGGTATGCCTGTGCTCATCTGCTGGTAATTTGGTTAGGCAGGGTGTAGCCACGGCATGCAAATCTGCTCTTGCTTCCTCTTCTGCCTCAGACAGGCTGCCTTCGCACCCAGCTCTGCCAGCGAGCCTGGCAGAAGGGAGCTACTGCCCCAGCCCCCGCAATTCTTCACGGCTGACCCCAAACCAGGCAAAGCCAGGATGATCCTCCAGTGGCATGGAGCCAATATACCGGGTCCTGCATTGCTTGCTTCCCCATGGCAAGTGCACTGGGGCTTCCTGACAACCCCTGCCCCTCCAGGGTGGCACTGGCAGGAGTTCACCATTCACATCATTTGGGCCTGCTTTAAATTAAGAGGAGGGCCTGGTTGGGGCGCAGCATGGGAGCTCTGAGGCCATTCCTCTCAGAAGTTCCCAAGCCTTCCTGCTTGCTTGTAGGGCACACAGGGTTGAACGGGACAGCAGCCCCACACTCAAGTCATGCATTGCCCAGCTCTCAGCCCACTTCCCCCACCACACTCCCTCTGCCCACACTTGGTTCCCATGCCAGCATTGGGTGGGATTTACACTGGAAATGGCTTATTCTAAGTTAGAAAGCCTCGTGCTTTCTAGGAGGGGCCCAGCACAGCAATCAGTGAGGGGAGGACAGGCCAAGCCCAGACATCAGTCCCTAGCCCTGCAGATCTCCTTGCAGCAGCTGTGCCTGGACCGAGGCTCTTCTGGGGATGCAGAGGGATGTAGGGAGCAGGTGGAGGAGATCCAAGCTCCTGGTGGGCAGCAGCCACAAGATGTGATGTGGGGAGGAGTAATTGCTCTCAGGATCTACTACTACAGCTCCTCTCCTTCCTGCTGCTGTAATTGTATTCAAATCATGGCCTGACATTAAAAATACCCACAGCTAATGCAGCTTGGTCCACTTCAGAGGATTTGTTTCATCCAGCAGCAGCCATGTCCCTCCCGGGTGCCCTGTAGGCTGGGGTCTAAGTGAGGACCCTCTCCCCAGCTGCTGCACCCTCCTCCAGGGTCACATCAGCCAAACATAGCTAGTACAAGGGTCAAGCAGAGCCTCAGCCTTTCCTCTTCCCTTTCCAGCATGAAAGGAGCAAGTTGAACTAACTCCCAAGCAACCTAGCAAGAAAATAATAAATTTATTTGCCTCCCCCACCCCCAAAGCAGCCCTCCTGTAGCAGCTACTGCTCAATACCCACATCCCAGGGCTGCACGTGAGCAGCAGCACACACAAAGAGGCCATCTGCAATGCCCAGGATGGTTAGCAGGAGAGACCAGAAAGGTGTACAGGGCTCTTCACTCTTCTAACACCCTGTAAAACAGCCAGCCTTCTCGCAAGGCCACGTTCACCCATCTCAGCACCTCTGGTGAGCTCGGGGTGCATCAGCACACGTGGCTTGCCACATGAAGAGGAAGAAGCATGCCTCGTCCTCCTCCACGACAGGAGGGGAGATTGAAGAGGTGTTTGATAACCCACAGGGTTTGTGACTCTGAAAAACCCCACCAATCTCAGCTGAGAGTCTACCAGTGCACTTGGTCTAGTGTTGGGTACAGGGCCAAAAGCTTTTACCCCATCCCTTTCATGCAGCAACTTCTGCTCTTTCCACCAGAGTTTCTCTTGCAGAGTGCCTGCTTCAGCACCAGGTGACATCAGCCTGGGAAGAGCTGCCCTCTCCTTTCAAAGCCTTTCTGTACACACACACAAACACACACCCTTAATTCATGCTTCCAGGCCCTGCTCACCCCTGCAGTCAAACAGCACATTTCTAAATTACCACAGGGCAGAGGCACATTTAATTCCTAGGGAAATCATAGAATCATGTAGGTTGAAGAAGACCTTTAAGATCAAGTCCAACCATTAACCCAGCTCCACCAAATCCAAAGTCTCCACACACAGACCCCAGAGGCTCCTGAGACCACCCTATTGCTAATTCCAGGCTTTTAGACCAGAAAAAAGAAAAAATAAATCCCTTCCACAATCCATAAATGCCTCCTGCAGATGCAGAGCCCCAACCTCCTTTTGTTTTTTCCCCTCCCAGGAGACATCACAGTTTTAATATCTCCCTGCTCCTTGCGTGAACACCACAGCACATGCCCATGGAGCAGAGCAGCCCCACGGGACAGCACCCCACACGTACCTGCTTTGCAGCAGTGTTTTCCTTTCCCCAGGCAGCCCAGGAGCCTGAAGAGAAGTGCACAAGCCCTTTCTCTTTACAGAGCAATATAAACACCTCCAAGGGCAAACTGACCCTGGCTGCAGCCTTTTATAGCCCTGCAGGCAACTGCCTGATGCTCCCCAGTTGTGGGGCTCTACAGGTGCCTGGAACAAGCTCTCCCCGGGCCTGCCCCTTTGAAACCAGACCCACGGGCCACCCACCCACTGCCCAAGTCTCTGTACCCAAAGGGTCCCCCGTGCCCAAAGCCACCCTGCTGCTGGGTGGGAGGGCAGGACCCCTGCGGGGCTGCCCTGGGTGGCTGCACATCCCCCATGAGGATTCCAGAGCTGGTTTTTCCCCTTGGGTAAGGGAAGCTCCGGGCTTGGTACGAGGAAAGCAAGGTGCCCACTTGAGCAGCGTTAGCCTGGCATTTGAAGGAAGGCCATTGTCTGGAAAATACTTACAACATGAGAAGCAGGTTTAATCATTTTTATACTGTACATTTTTCATAATAAATCCAGGGCTATGTTTTCCAGGCATTGCAGAGAGGCAGATTTTGAGAGCTGATGTTTGAAGACATTGAGAACTTAAAGCTTCTCAAGAGAAGGTGGGGGTTTCTGTGGTGTAAGAGCTCGAGTTCATCACAGGGTGCGGGAGGGGGCTGACAACGTTCGCCCCACACTTTCCATCAGTCTCGGAGCTGATGCCCACTGGAGCTACCTGGGCAGCTCACACTTTTGGATGATCAGCATTGGCTCCCTGGAGGCTCGTGGTCCAGATCCAGAGTGTGGTCCGTTACTGAGGAGCCTACCTTTGCCGGCTGCCCTATTTCTCCCAGGAGACACAGGGTTCAGGAGAGGAGGGAAAGGGCTCCGCGGGTCACTCCTGCCTGCAATGTTTTCCAGCTGCTTTTCTTGCCTGAACAGATGAAAAGAGATCATTTCTAAACGATAACATGTGGCAAACGATCCCAGCAACAGATGGGAAATGCCCAGCGTGATTTGTCTGTGGGACACAAGCCTTCCCCAGGTGTTTCCCAGCCATGGAAATATCACCTTCGGTTCAAAAAACCCACCTCGCAGCAGAGTGCAATCCAACGGCTGGTTTGTACCGTGGAAAAGCCAGAGGTGCTCATCAAAAAACACGGACTTATAAATAACATGGTTGATGTTGTCTCATTTCATAATTCACTTCTCAACCCGGGGGGGGACTTTTTCTGTTGGGAGGGGACAGGGGAAAATATAGCAAACTGAGATTGTCAGCTCCCCCAAAAAGTCTGTGTACGGAGCTACCTGGGCTTAGCTGCTGGAGGAGAAAACAGCTCTGCCCTTTGCCCCAGTGTCCCTGTGCCAGGCTTCTCGTGCTGCGTGCCTTTGCAGGCTCAGTAGTGAGCCCCGGAGCCGCTCGCTGCTGCGTTCCCAGGGCAGGCAAACGATGCTGGCCGTGCCCGTACTCCGCAGTGTGCCCTGGTTTCTGGCTGGGTTTTACCCCTGGATAAAGATGGATTGCTATTTTTCCCCGTGGCTGCAGCTCACCTCCTTCCCACGGGCGAAACAACTCACAGCTCACACCTTACCCTTCCTTGCAGGTGTCCGGCTGCCTTTGCACAGCGGGGACTAACCCAGAGGAGAAGGTGAGCTGCATGTGGCCACCAACACGTGCGACCACGGTGCCCTGGCACCTAAACCGTGTGGCACTCTGGCTGCCAATGCCCAGCAACACCATTACCTGGCTGGGCAGCTGACTGCAGCGGCTGCATGTTTGAAAGAGCAGCAACTGCCTGTTCCGTGCCGAAGAGGGATGAAATGAGGCAAGAAGTCCTGCTTATCGCATCGTGCTGTTACGTGCTCCCAGACGTACGGGACGGGAGGTCCCCGGGGAGTCTGGGGACGCACGTGGTGCGGCTTTGCCAGCCTGGTAGAGGATCTCAGAAGAAACATAAAACCCACGCGTGTGACTTGGAAGAAGAGACCTGGTTGCATCACAGCCCAGACCAGCTATGTCTTGTGAAACTGAGCCGCGATTAAAACAACAGACATGTTTTGGTCTGTCTTTTTTTTTTTTTTTTTTTTAAAGCACTTTAGATGTCTCATTGAGGAAAGCTGGGAGATGACTCACCCTCAGCTTGCAGACCCAGGGGAAAAAGAAAAAAAAAGAAAAAAAAAAGAAAAAAAACCACCCAAAAAACAAACCAAAAAAAAAAAACCCAAGCCATTTTCTAACCAAATGTTTCAATGCATTTGTTTTCGGCATGCCCATGGGCAGGCTGCGAGACCAACCCTGCGAAGCCTGCCCGCCGCCGCACGCAGCTTTGCTCCAGTTTTGAGTAATCCTCACGAGCCGTTTGATGTGGTTGAGCCTGGCAAGAAACGGGGTCGATACAGGTGAATGGCTGCGCTCTCCCTTTCTTCCACATCTACACAAACTTTGCCACCATCTGATGGGCAAGACCTGGGCATCCTGCTGCCACGGACCGGGGTAACGTGGCCATCCCCACCATGAGCCTCAGGGAGGTCAGGATCTGCCCTGGGAGGTCCCTGGAGAGGATGGATCTTGATGGTGTTTACCAGGAGCTCAGGGAGGCACCTTTGGCAAATACATGAGTAAACATGTCTAATTGTTGGTTGTAAAGTCCCCCAAGCACCGTTTAGGCTTAGATGGTGTGGACCCCAGGCTCCAGCTGTGCACAAGCACGTTGGGCACGTCCCCGCCTGCCCGCATCTACCCCATGGATGGAGCAGGGGGGAAGGACACAGCGGACCCCCAAAAAAGAGCGGCTGCCGATGGGCTGCGTGACAGTTAATGCCAAAAGGGAGAGCAGAAAAAAGCTCAGATACTTCAAAAGCCTCTGGAAAGCTTCTGAACATCTCATACCAGCAATCTAATAGAAAATTATAGGAATTACCTCCAGTAATGGGTTGATCTTGGCTTTGACATTGCTTTTAGCCCCAAGCTCCGTATTAAGTAGGCTAAAGCCCACAGAAGCGTTCTTCATGGATTATTGTTTAATAAAGCAACCCAGGGTATTTTGTCTACAGATTTTGGCATCTACAGATTCCAATGCCCTATAGATTTCAGTGGCCTCATTTTCCCTATAGATTTTTGTCTGTTCCTGGCGAGTGCTGGGGTGTGAGCCCTTCTGCAGGCAGCTGGGGAGCCCAGTTCTGTGCTCAGACACCCCCGTAGTGCACTGGAAGTTGGGGTGCCTGAGTGGGTTGTACAAGGTGGGGGAAAAGGAGGGTTGAAAGGAAAGGAAAGCTTTTCTAGGGATGGGAGTGGACTCTACTCCTTGCACCAGGAGCGGTGTTTGACCCACCACTGACCATTAGAAAGCGACTTTGGAGGAGAAAGGTGAGAGTAATGCTCAAGGGCTGATGAGGGCTGTGGAGGGGAGGGGAATCATCTTACAAACCCTCCAAACCACCCAGAGGGCTTTGGGGAGAAAGGAGGTGTTGTGCAGGACCAGCAATGGGGGATGAGCACAAACCCTGGAAAGGCAGCGCACCCGGGGAACAACCTGCAAGGCAGTGGGATGATGCTTCATGAGCCAAGACCATCTTTCTTCTCCAGATGAAAAAAAAAAGAAAACCTCAGAAGCTCTACCCTGCTTCTGAGCCCGGTACCTTTGCGTGTTGGATGTATATCAGAAAAATAGAGGATTCACCCAGGGGTTTTTATTTGGCGTCCCTGCCTCTGTGCCAGCAGACCTTGCATGGCAGGTTCAGTGACTTTCCACGGGGCCTTAAGAATTCAATTTTGCTTTTAAATTTGCTGCCTCTAGGCAAGATGTAGCAAGTTTTTATGTGCATGGTGCCTCTTTGTCTGCATAGTGGCCTCATGCATAACTAGGAGAAGAAAACCAAAAAATCTATCTCTATAAAGGATGCTATTGTGTGAAATTATGAAGTAAACAGGGGAGCTGGGGTGGGATTTGCCCACACCCGTGTGTTGCCAGTGACTGGGCTGGCTGGGGCAGAGCTGGGGTGGGCTGCACCATCAGCCTCAGTCCCCCTTTTCCAGCACCATCGCTTGCCAGGCCCAGCTTGCACAAGAGTTTATTTTCAGAGCTGCTCCCTCCAAAAGCAGAGAGGAGCAGGAACGCTCTGGCCCTGCATCCCGCTCCCAGCACCATCCACCTTCCCCGCGGGGAGGTTTTGGCATGAGCAACCCGACTCGTTTCTCTCTTTACTGCTGCCAGAGACTCAGCCAGCGATAAACAGCAGCGGGTGCCTTTTAATTAGCATCCTCATTCAAGGCAACATATTATTTTCATTAAAATCAATAAATAGTCTCTGCTTGGACTTTTTCGTATGCCTTATATTTAAAGCAACCCAAACCCTGCTCCTGGCATCTGGATCCCATACTTCCTCCACGGGATGCTCCACAGCGAGGCCACACCTGAGCGGTCTCTGCTCACGGGATGGGGATTTTCCGGCAGGAAAGGCAGCGGCAGGTCGGATGCCTTTGGGAATGCTTCTCCCTGGGTGAGGAGGTTATTATTTCAGCTACAACAGAGGGCAGTGAGAGATGGAGTGCAGCATCCCTGGCAGCGTTGCACCCCAGACCGCATCCCTTCCTGCCCTGAGTGAACCTTCCTGTCCTGCGTGGATGGATCTTACGGATGTGACCATTTCCTTCAAAAAATGGGTGCTGTTAAATTAGGCTGACTGAGTGGGGTTGGCTGAACCAGGCTAGGCCAGGCCTGGATCTACAGTAGTTTGTGTTCTGGGCTAAGTGGTTTGAGTAGAAAATCACCCTTCAAAAAGCTGGGATGGGGTGACTGCATTGGTGAGAGGTGGGTCCCAGCATGCTGTGCTGGGTGTAGGAGGGCGCACAGGAGGGCACATGGGTGCAGGGGTGCACACGAGTGCAGGGGTGGGTACGTGGCTGGCAGCTCTCCTTTGCAAAGCAGGGAAAGGGCTGAGCAGGGTTTTGTTCCACAACAAGCCACTCATCTCTCTCCAACGTGCTCACAACATGTTCCCAGCATTACGTCCCCAGTGCAATCCAGGCACAAAGTGGCCTCAGTCCCTTCTCTATTTCCTGCCAGCGATTCTTCAGTCCCTTTTCTCCTCACAGTAGAGTCAGCTTTTACACACAAAGCCACAGTCTGTCCTCAAAACTCCCCGGTGCAGAAGTGCTGCTGTCCTTTCTTACAGTCAAGGGGCCAAAAGCACCACGCTGAGAGATTTCCCGTGTCGAGATTAGCACCACGCTAAGAGATTTCCCACAGCCATACAGCAAACTGACAGCCTTGATGAGCTGTATGTATCTGTATGTATGAACTGGAATGTATCTGATGTTCCAAACAAACTCCCTTCCCCTCCCCGGCTCAGCCCGGACCCCCAGGCTCATCCTCGCCTGCTCCGGTGTTCCGGAGAGAGATGCCTTTGCTGCAGCGGCTTTGGCAACAACTCTTATCCCGATGACTTTTCCAGAAAAGCTGGTGAATGGGATGTTTGTCTCCTGGTTCTTCACAGTTTATCCAGACAGGTTTATTCCGAGGGAGTGGCCGAGGTTTGTGCTGCCCCAGCCCAGGAGCCAGCTCGAAGGGATCCAGTTCCCAGGGACAAAATAAATCCATTAGCTGAACACGATCCGTGGGCAACGCGTCACCCTTGGATTCCGCCCAGCACAAAATTTTCCTCTGGTTTGGGGCTTTATTGCAGAGCTATGACAAAGCCTGGGTCTGTCAGATGATTAAATTTGACTCCAGCAGCAAAAAATCCCAAACACAGAACCCACCCCTGAGCTGACCTACTGGGCGGTCTCGAAGCCCTGCCATGCCAGGGCAGATGTTGATTTAATGAGGGGGCTGAGGTGGTTTGGTGTGAATTCCTTGGGCATTTTGTGGAGGGAGAGAAATAAATGCAGGGCACCCGCTGGCTGTCCCCAGGTGACTGCTGCAGGACCTCCAGGTGAAGGTATCCTTCCATATGCCCTGAAAGGCTTGTGGAGCTGCTCTGTTTAACAACCGGTAACTGGAAAAGCCCCTGTCCCTTGTCTCTTGCTGCTAGTGGGGACACATCCTGCTACCATCCTGTTATCAGCAGGCATGCTTCAAGGAGTACTGATGGCCTCGGTTTGCCCTCAACAAGTCTGACATCTTTGAAAAATAAGGTCTCCCAGAGCCTGCCTTGGGTCACAGGTGAAACTTGAGCACGTGGGAGCTTATTCTGCCTTTGGTTCTGTATTTTGCCCAACCAAAGCTTCACACACCTCCAGAACCTGGTATCTGGAGACGGCAGCTCACTGTGGTGGTCCAAAACCCAGGCAGCCACAAAGCCCAGCAAGTTCCTGCAGAGCTGTACAGCCAGCACCTCGGGCTGCCACCAGAGGCAGGGAGGACGCAAATCCAGTGGTTTGTCACTGAGCAGCTCAAAAACCCAAATTTTTATGAGCGCACCCACTCCACTGGAAGCCTTGATCAGCAGCTGCTGCCTGCCCAGGAGATGATGTGCTGTGATGTGCTGTTTCTAGCTCGCATCTAAACCCAGTGATCACCTGCACGTAGAAATAATCATCCCAGGACAATCTGGTGCCCCTTAAAACCTTCCAGCTAACACCAAGCTCCCAGAGAGCCCGGCACTCAGAGCGACCTGGCCGTGGCAGGCTGAAGGCTGGCGGCTGAGCCCCGCAGCTATAAAACACGCTGTGCTGGCACTTTCTTGGCCAGGCTTCTCTCGAGCAAGGAGCGTCTGAAGTGGGATTTCTCACTGCGCTATTGTCCCTTGAAAGCCACCATCCAGCCTTAGTCTGAGGCCACCGGCTCGCCGGGGTGGGCAACCCTTGGCCCCAGCAGGCAGGGATGGCCGAGCCCTGCCAGGCGCGCTGCCCGCTTCCCGCGCGGGGATGAGCGAGGGGAGAGGGACGTCGTCTGGAGCGGCGAACTGGAATGTATCTGGTGTTCCAAACAAAGTCTGGAGCTCATTAGAGCAGCCATCCACAGATCGAGGATCGGGCACTTCTGAGGGATCTCACAAAGGCGCTTCACGGGGGTGTCAGCTTGCGTCGGCGCGTTTGCTTCACCGCCCAAATTATTAGAGGATCCAGATGTGCTCAAAGGCACATCCGCAGCACGCGTGAGCCTGGAGGCAGGCTGGGTGCCCACAGAGCCTTCTGGGCCTGTTTAGAACCCCACTGATGCAGTTCCTGGCTGCTGTGCAGCCCAGCACCCAAGCTGTCCTCCTGCACAAGCCTGGGGGAAAGGTGACAGGACCTGAGGATGCATCACCTCGGGAGGGAATGCTGTTTTGAGAGGAGATGGTCTTCAACCCAGGCTTGTAGTTAAGCCTGTGCTTGAATGTGTTGTGCCCGTGTACTGGCCCTTGGCTGGTGGTGGAAGGGCTGATTCATTGCCCAGTTGCACCCCGCTGCGGGACTTAATTGAATTATGGCAATTAAGGGTCATTGTTACTGCTGGTCCCCGTAGTCCCAAGCTCAATACTTGGGCTGGGTGAAGGAAATGCCTGTCCCCCCCAAGTTCAAAAACCCCATTTTTATGGGCTCCTGTGCAAGTTGGTCTGGTTTGCGGAAGCACATGTCTATGGCAAGCAGCCCTGAAGTCCCCTCCAAAAGAAGGAGGGGATGGCATTCCCACCCCTCTGCTTCTTTTCCCATCCTCAGCAAAAAAGCCCTGGCCACCCCATCTGCTCACTGGTCTGCGGGGTCTCTGTGTGCCTAATGATGCTTGTATAACGAGGGCTGAACACGTCCCGTCCTTGTCAACAGGTTAAGTCAGGAGAAATTTAGTGATGTTGGAAAAGAGCTGCTTGTGAGCGCAGCCCTGTCCGTTTCGTCCAAACAAAACACATGTGATGGATTAAAAATAAAAATGCTATTAAATTCTTTCAGGATGTGAAATTTAACAAAAGGCCTGTTGTGCGCGGAACGGAGGGGAAACGCCGGAGTTGGGACCGGGAACTCACTTAGCCAGGCAGCTCTGGAAGGACCACCTCGGATTTATTTTATCTCACTATTTTTGGCCTTTGCGTGCAGGTTCTGTTCGTGGAGCGGTCCGTTAATGCCACCGTCTCGTCTTCTCGGGTTCCCTCTGCCCCACGCCTCCGCAGCGGGTGAGCTCGGGCGGCCAGGCTCCCAAATGACAGGGCAGGCTGGGAGCAAAGAGCTGTGTTGGAAAGCAGAGCTCTCCCTCCCTGCCCGGGAAGCCGTGACCTTTCCCAGCAAGCAGAAACAAAACCCGACAAATTCCAGAAAGTTTCAAAATCGCGACGGCGAAACCCCAGAGCATCGCCTGGGAGTGGAAAAGCCCTTTTCAGATTGATGCTGGAAGCTTTTCGGCTTTGATTCCCAGATGCTTTGGTCCAAGACTTCACTTGATTTTTTCCTTTTTTTTTCCCCCCACCAAGAGGAAAATTTTAACTCCACCACAGCCGTGTGTTGCACAAGGGTTTTGCCAACTGTTGTGGCTTAGAAAGCAGGAGGGAGATAAGCCATTGCCCCGGCAATCGTTACACACACACGTTTCTTGCCCCCCCCCGGGGCTGCTTTCTGCCCTTTGCTGCTCTGTGCCCAGCTCACATAATTCCTGCTTCTTCTGCCGGCCGGCCGAGGGGAGCCTGCCAAGCTGGAGGAGGGCCCGGAGCCCCAGCCCACCGCAGCTAACGCAATATTTACTGCTGCAGAGCAGCGCTGGAAGCTGCCGAGAATGAGCTGCTTTGTGCGGGGCGGAGGTGGAAGGGTGGGGGTCCCCCCGCTGCCCTCCCTGCCGGTGGCATCTGGGGTGAAACCAAAGCTTCCCGGGGCACGGTGCACCACAGATGCAAGCTGGGCATGGTCTGTAGGTCGGGCAGGGAGGACGTGCACATGAGAGCATCAGCGTGTCCAAAAGGACCCCCCACAGTGCTCCGGGGTCATATGGGGACGTGGGGACAGCCCTTATGGCCGTGAGGCAGCCTGGTTACAGCTCCTGCCAGGATGGCTGGTCAGATCCTTTCTTCTCGGAAAGATGGTAAGAAAAAGTGGAAAAGTAGCCAGAGTTTGCAGATCTTGATTGGCAGGAGGGAGCAACTGTGGGGTGTGCTCTGCTGAAGGTGGAGAGATGGCCCCGCTGCTTGCTGAGAGCCCTGCACACCAGGGGGTTCAGTTAATAAAGGGTGGGGTTTGTACAACCTGTTTTTTCATCAAGAAGATGAAAAGCACTTTCCAGTTGCAGAGGGCAGAGCTCTGAAACCCCCAATCTTTCCAGATAGATTTATTTTACTGACCCATTTTACTGAGTTTTAACCCACAGGACCAAATCTGGAGCCGCTCTGGTGACCTCCATGGGAGCACCACCGGGGATGCCTTTGGCCCCAAGAGCAAAAGCACCACATTTTCATCAAGGACTCAGCTGCAAAACAAGGCTTTGAGATGGGGAAGGTGCTGGACTGAGCTCCCAGGAAAATCCAGGCTGGCAGAGCAGAGGTCCTTCAGGAAAACCTGTCTGGGACATGTGCCGCTCTTCGGTGTTCCTCTGAACATCTCCCTCTGGGATATATCCAAGGTCAGCCAGGGAGGCAATGACACAGAATCATAGAATCCTAGAATGGTTTGGATTGGGAGGGACCTTCAAATTTCATCTAGTGCAACCCCCCTGCAGGGAGCAGGGACATCTGCAACTAGAGCAGGGTGCTCAGAACCCCAGCCAACCTCACCTGCAATGGTTCCAGGCGTGGGGCACTGACCATCTCTCTGGGCAACCTGGGCCAGGGTCTCACCACCACCAAACAATTCTTCCTTCTTTCCAGTCTAAATCTCCCCTTTTCGAGTTTAAAAACACAGGAAAGACCATCCCTCCACAGTGTCTCTGGTGTTGGAGGTGTGTGGGGTACAGTGGGGCTGGACACCTGCACCAAGATGCTCACGTGAGAGGAGGCAGCAGGACCACCCACATCTTTGCTGTGGGATGGCTGCACAGCTCAGGCTGCCCATACCCACCACTTAACCACCTGGTTAGTGCCCAGCAGTTAAACCTAGGTGAGAAGAAAAAGTGAGGGGTACAAACAGCCGAGCCCCCATCTGTGGAGGGGGTCAGTGGCTATTATTCCTCATACAGGAGTCGCCCACTCCGCCCAGAGCAAGAGGGCAGTTAAGCATGGGCAGGGCATCCAGCGCGAGTCCGTTTGGTGTTAAAAACGGGAAATCAGTTTTCTATTGATTGGCATTTCTTTTAACGGATTCTCGCAAGTGCTCATTAAATTTTCATTCAATTATCCCAGGCCACGTCGTATTTCCCCCACCCCCTCCCATCTCCATCCTTTTCAGAGGGAAGAGGAGATAATGGAGGCATCCCTCCCTCGGAAGCAAGCCGTTCAGCATGCGGCTAATTTAATTGAGGAGAGGCAAATCTTAATAAAGGAGGAGGGGAGAGCGGTGTTCGTAGCAGGATGGCTGCTGGTATAATGACCCGTCTGCTGAAGACGCAGCGCAGCCGAAGCTCTCCCGGTGCCATTAACGTTCGATATGTCAGAGCTGAAGGTACCAGCGAGAGGAAAACAACATCATTAAGCAGGACACTCTCACTCTGGAAAGGGAGGCACATTTATATTCTGACAGAGGATTATCTAGGCAGCAATAATAATAGCAGGAGTAATAATAATAATAATAATAAATCATTATCACTTGGCATTGCTGGCTGTAGTGGGACCCAAGGGTGTGAAACGTAGAGTTAAAAGAGCAAGCTGTAGACACAAACATCATCAGGAGATGGTTTGCAGGGTGATCTGGAACAAGGCCCTGCCTCAGTTTCCCCTGTGATACCTGCTTTGCAGAACACACGGAAGCTGCTTAGCTGGGCACCACATTTAACATAAGGCATTTCTGTATCTTCTTTTCTACCAAAACTAAAATGACACGTTGTCCACCCAACACCATCATTGTTTTGGGATGGAGACCCGCAGCCTGAGTTTGGCTTTTGTTGTCTTGGCCATCCCCAAGTCCTCCAACATCTCTCTCCACCTCCAAACAGGGAGGATATTAAGTCCAGGTTTGCCTCTGATCTGCCTGGAAGAGCTTTTCCCCACGGGAGCATCCCCCTCAGCGTAGAGCCCCCAGGGATGGCCCAGCCCTCGCTCAGCCCTTTACACAGGAACAGGAGGGACAGTGCCAATTCCAGCCCTTGTCCGAGCTTGAAGGTGCGCTTGGTCTTGGATGTGTTTCAGATTTTCACATTCCGACTCACGAGAGCATTTGTCGTAAGGCTCGTGACAACAGCTCATCCATCTGCACCGCTGACAAGCCCAGCCACTAGCCAAAACACATTCCAGATCCGGCTCCGAATACCATGGGCTTGACCTGTCTCTGAGGACCATACATTTCAGAGAGACTTGCTGTTCCTATATGCAGCACGTTACCAGGAGCGATGTGTGAGAGGCACCATTGTGCACGTCCCTTACTAACGCGCGAGCAAGCGCTCAGTCTCGGGGAGACACGCTCGTGTTATCGCTGGCCGGGGCAGGCTGGGCTCGGGCTAATCTCTGCAGCGTGTCTGAGCAGTTACGTGCAAGGTTGGGAGCCTGGCTGCGTACACCACCATTTATCTGGGTTTCAAGGCAGCCTTTGATAAAGAACCACAAGGCAGACGGTGGCGGCAATTGAAAGGCAGCGGGGATCGAGGTAGCAAAGAAAGACCTGGCTCCGAATCAAAAGGAACTCACGGCCACACCAAGGCTGGGCCAGCTCGGGCTTGAGGTGATGCTCCCTCCTCTTCAGAGAGGGGGAGTGGAAGGAGAGAGGGGGAGCAAGGCTGCGATAGTGCTTTGCACCTTTCTTGCTGTATTTTGCTGCACTTGGTCCTTTCTCTCTGCCTCCTGTAAAGACCTGGTTTGTTTCTGGTGTTGCAAGGGTTTGTACTGCCTGTAATTTAAACTCAGCTGAGGCACAGAGGAAGGAGTGCACGTGTCCTGCAGGTGTGAGATGCTGCCAGACAAGGACAACGGAGCTGGGGAAGGGTCTAGAGCACAAGTCTGGTGAGGAGCAGCTGAAGGATGTGGGCTTGTTCAGCCTGGAGAAAAGGAGGCTCAGGGGAGACCTTCTGGCTCTTGACAACTCCCTGACAGGAGGCTGGAGCCAGGTGGGGTTGGGCTCTTCTCCTAAGGAACAAGTGACAGGACAAGAGGAAACAGCCTCAAGTTGCACCAGGGGAGGACTAGGTTGGAGGAACAATTTCTCCCCTGCAAGGGCTGTCAAGGGCAGTGGTGGAGTCCCCATGGTCCCTGGAGATGTTTCAAAGCCATGGAGATGTGGTGCTGAGTGACATGGGTTAGTGGTGCCCTGGCAGTGCTGCGTTAATGGTTGGACTTGATGATCTTAAGGGTCTTTTCCAATGAAAATGATTCTATGATTCTATGTCCAACACCCGCACAGCTCTACCTCCCCTTTGCCATCACCCTGCGCCATCCTGGGTGCTCTCTTGGCACCCGTGTGCCTTTGGAAGGAAGGAGGAGATTCAGAAATTTGGGATGTGCTCGAAACAAGCAAGTGTATGAGCTGGAGCGACGGGAGCTCTTTCCCTGAGTGCCTGCGGTGAGCTCCATTACCACCGCCACGCTGCAGGCTGGGGCTCGCTGCCTTCGGTGCTGTGCAGCTGGGGAGAAGCTCTCCTCAACGCCTGGCTGGAGCTGCCTTCTCTAATGCAATTATTCCGCAATAATCCTGAAATGGAATATAATTAGGAAAGGGGGGGGGAGCAGTGTGCAATCATAGTCAGGAGCTGGGGGTCACGCAGGAAGCTGGACACAGCCCCTGGCAGGGCTGCTGACCATGGGGCATCCTCTCCCCACATTTACTTTAAAAATGAGGAGTAAAGGGGAGGGTTTAGGTTTGGGGTTTTTTTTTTTTTTCCTTTTATCTTGAAAAATAATTAGGCTGAAAAGTGTCTCGGAAGAGACTCCCAAGCTTTAAATCAAGCTTCTGAAGAGGCTGATCAAAGCAGCAGCATTTCCCTCTGCGGAAGCCCGCGGGTTATGGGTCTGTGCTGTCGTCCCCAGATAACCCAGCCCAGCCAGAGGGATCTGAGCCCAGGATGCAGGGCTGGAGAGGGATGCTCATTGCAGACAGTCCATACATGGGTGGAAGGACCTTAGTACCCAAGTGAGAATTTGCTTCCCAGCACCGACTTGGAAGCCCCAATGGCCCGTGTGGTCCCCCTCCCACAGCCCTGTAGGAAAAAGGTTTATTTAAACTGGTGATTAAATGCAGCCAGTGTTGGGGCCTGAAGGATGAAGGGATGTCTGTGGGCTTGGGGGGGCTCCAGATCCCTGGAGATGGGTGCAGGGAACACCCTCTGTCTTTGTAACTTCAGGGCTTTCGTTGGCTGGGGGGGACCCACAGAGCTCCTGGACCACAGCTGGCTTTGCTTCACCCAGCCCTGGACAGACACCTCCCGGACAGACACCCCCCCAGACAGACAGATCACCCGTTTCTGGGAACTCTTAGCCATGGAAAAAAAATTCCCAGCCGGACGAGTGACTCACAAGGGAGATAATTGGCCACACCACTTATTTTTCTTCCTCCTTCTGCCTAAAGAAACCATCATCTCCAGTGCCCAGCACTGGGACACCACGACTTTCGCCGTTCCCCTTTGTTTTGTCTGACTTATTCCCTCCTGCGGGGGGTTCTCCTGCTGCCAGAGCCTCCAGTCACAGCAGGGCTGGGAACATGCCTAGCCCCTGAGAGACCCACCCCGGTGTGGGGATTCTCTGGTGGCTAGAAAGGGTTGAGCTTATGGTGGAAGTCTCTCCCCTCACCCTGCCACCGATTTCATGAAACCTGCAAGATCACAATGACCCCTGGGGCCTGATCCTGTACCCCACTGGTCAGACACCTTGTGCAGAAGTTGGGGCAAGACCCACAAACACCGCATACATCCCTCCCCATGAAGGCACCGGCCTCATTTTCTTCAGGATTGAGGCTGAAGAAAAAAAAAAATAAAGGCTTTCCAAGCAGCCCAGAGCTCAGATGCCAACCTCTCGTACTGAGGGTCTGGCCCGGGCAGGGGCTGTCGCACCCCAGCAGCTCCTGCGGCCCCAGCTCCACCGCACGCCCCACGCCTCTATAAAAGCTCTGCTGAATCAGACTTAACCCAGGCCTGGAAATTCCTTTGGCATGAGCTGAGCTGGGGATTTCAAACCACATATAGCTGTTGCATTACAACGCCTGTGCTTTTATATATATATGTATGTGTGTGTGTGTGTGTATATATATATTTTGATTTTCAGAGGACGGGGGTTTTGCTGCTCTCCCAGCCTGCGGGTTTGGTTGGGTCCCCATCCCGCTGCTGTTGGGCATCCCAGGGTCATCCCACTCCCATGCTAAAAGCTTTTCCTTTCCGGCTGCTGGCTCGTTAATCCAGCTCAATTAATGCTTACTCCCCTGCTGGACAAAGGTATTGGATTTCCAGTCCCTTCTCACCGGGCTGAGCCTCGCTCCGCTGCATGAACAGTCCTACCAAGAGCCAGGACCATCACCCCTCCTCCTTGGGGTTGAAAGTGGTTTTATGGAGATTTTCCCCTTTCAGCCCTGGGGAGGGAGGATTTGTTGGGGGTGACTGGAGCACTACTGCTGCAGAAGAGTGGGACAAGGAAATAGAGACACAGAACCTTCATCTTGGATTTATCTCGTGACCCCCAGAGCACGTTTAAATCTATATCCTGGTTAAGTGAAGGACATGGGGTCAGTCACCACACAACCACCACCTTATTTCACAGGCTGACCCCCTCCCCACCCCCTGTGCTGCTGCCAGAGCCTAAACCAGCTCTGAAACCACAGGAGATGGAAACTGGGCAGGCAGGAGAGGTTTTCCAGGGTGAGATTAAGATAAAATGATTTCCATCCGAGCCTCTGCCTACTGCGGCTGGGAGGGCTCCTGGCCCACACCCCACCACCACCCTTCCCACCCCCATGGAAAACACCTTTGCGGGGAGACGCCGGGAGCTTTGCATAGAAAATCAGAAGTTTAAATTGGCACAGCGGTGGCCTGAGCAGTGCTTGGAGCCACGCTGTGCTGACAGTTTATTTAACACAAAAATAACAGTAATGACATTAGAGCTGCAAACACGGAGCGAGGGAGAAGGGGATTGTTCTAGCCACGCTCTTTGGGGAGGCTAAGGAGACGTCGCTCCCGGGCTTGGTGTAAGCAGCACATTTCATGCTTAAATTGCATTTCATTGCTGTTTGGCTTGCAGAGGTGATCCGGTTTTGGGGACCTGGCAATGCTGTAGTGGTGGCATTGCTGTCTGAGCTGGGGCTTGGAGAAGACCCAGAAAGAGACTCCGGACCCGAGGGGCTCCTCCGGGATGGTCTGTCACATCTCCTCGGGGTCATTATCAGAAATAAGGTGGCAGAGAGTCCCCAGCAGCATCACACGGGCAAGATTTATCCCCTTCCCTTGTTCCCTGAGCTACCCAGGCAGCCTTCTGATAACAGAGGGGTTCCCTCAAACAATTTCTCCTTGCAACACCAACGGTAAAGAAGCGAGGTAGAGAGAAAGGGGGTGAACCTCTTGATTTGCTTTGACAGCATGAGATGTTTCCTGGTCGGGGCAGGCTGGAGGCTGGCAAGGTGGTGGGGAAGGGTGGGATCAGGTCCCCCCTGGCTCCGCAGGGATGCTGGGCACTTCCCTTGGGCAACTGTGTGAGGCACTGAGATGCTGTGCTCCCCGTGGAAGGAGAAGAGCCTTCAAAGGGGGTTAGCTGGGAAAGGGGGCTACAATTACCTGTTTATGGTTAGAATTATTTCCTACATCCATCCCTTGCAGCTCTGCCCCAGCTCAGTGCTAAAGAAAGCGTGTCCCCACCCTGGGCTTGGGCCACAAAGTGCCTGGAGGTCTCCAGCCCAAATATTTAATATCCAGCCTGCGACCGCTTTTCTGGTAGCAAATTCCTTTCCAAATCTCCCCTGCAATTTGTGGTGGGCAAACCTTGTTTGAGTTTGAGGATTTAGCACATTTTTGCCGCACCGTTTTTCACAGGGAGGGCTCAGGGCCGTCCAGGCTGCTTTTTGTGTGGTCTGGCCACCCCCGAGCATGGCATCCTGCACCCCACCTTGCCGAAGGCACCCCAGCACCCATCCTGCCCAGCCTCTGGCAGCAGGAGGGCACTGGAACCCCACACCAATGTGTCCCCGCACCCCGTTCCCTCTGTCCCCGCACATCTGGGGCTTCTGCAGATGCTCAAGGTCGTCAAGCATTTTTGTTGTTCTTTCTTTTTCCATTTCATGTGGTTTGTGGGCACATAATGGAAGGTGGATTCTGGCGGGGTTTGTTCTCTTGCCAGCCTGAATTATTAATCCAGCCAAGCTTCTCCCTTTCTGTTTTTCTTTATTTTTTCCCCATGGATTTTATTTTAGGCAATGGCGGAGTCACGGGCTGGAAATGCTGGCCCTTGCCCCAGCCTCCGCTAGCATCGCTCACCAAAGCGATGGCAGCAAGAAGCTGCTGGCACTGGGAAGCATCCAGGGGCTGATCCACTGCCGGAGCTCCCAGGTTGGCATGGCCAGTAAGGAAGACCCCTGGGTGCCAATGAAGTGGTCGTGGCATTCCTGTGCCTCTGCCCTGCTGCAGTCCATGGAGTTTTGCTGGAAGAGGGGGTAGAAGGGTGAGGGGACAGGGACATGCCACCTGTGTGCCCTGAGCCAGAGGGGCCAGCCCCAGCCTTTCCCCACCAGCTCCCCTGGCTTCCTGACGGGGCGGCTGCGGGCAGGAGGCAGGCAGGGAGGAGGCGTTGTGGCTTGGGCTCCCCAGGGTGCCGGCAGCCTTGGCACCCACTGCCGTGGCTTTGGGTGGCCCCAGCCCACCCAGCCACCCCCGGGGCTGCCACCCGCCTGCCAGACACCGCGCTCTACTTTAATTAGCAGAGTGGTTTAATGAACGGCAGCTCAGCTGTGACCGCGGAGCCTTCCTGGCTGAGCAGCTGCGGTTTGTTATGGCTGTGCTTGCTTGTCCCCCTTTGCACCCTGTGTGTCCCCTCCTCTTCCCTGTGGGGAACAGGACCCTGGGGAGGGGGCTGGCTCAATCTCTTCTCCCAGGGAACAAGCAATAGCACAAGAGGAAATGACCTCAAGTTGCACCAGGGGAGGTTCAGGTTGGAGCTGAGGAACAATTTCTTCCCCACAAGGGTTGTCCAGGCCTGGCCCAGGCTGCCCAGGGCAGTGGTGGAGTCCCCATGGTCCCTGGAGGGGTTTCAAAGCCACGGAGATGTGGTGCTGAGGGTCAAGGTTTAGTGATGACCTGGAAGTGCTGGATTAACAGTTGGTCTCGATGACCTTGAAGATCTTTTCCAAACAAAATGATTCTAATGATTCTACAGCTGAGACCCAACCCTTATTATACACCAGAGCATCCACACCAGAGGGAGTGGGTGGGAGCACTCTGGCATGCAGAAACAATGCAGGGGTGCTGGCAATGCCCATTTTTACCAGTTCTCCACCCAGCTTGCAGGTTCCCTTGAAAGATGCTTCCATGGGCACCAACCAAGGGGTGATGGACACCTCTGAGTTTGCTGCTCTCCCATCCCGCTGCCTCCATCCATGGGCAGACATCAAGGCATCAAGCTGCTGGCATGGGGCTGGGGACATTTATTTCTACTGGGAAGACCAAATGGCCTCTGTGGAGGGAAAATGCTCCCTGCCATGGCCGGGGCTGATATTGCCATTCCCATCACACGTGCTGACAGCACTAATGAAGCCCCCGGGAGCCCGGGCAGCATGCAAGCCTGTGGCAAAGAGACCAAAGCACTTGTTGAAAGAGCCACCCAGGCAGGAGCAGCCGCGGGCACCTTGCCATCTCATCAGGGCAGGGCAGCGGGGCGCTCGATCACGCGTCATTGCCGGCACCTCACTGCCTATTTGGTGACCCCCTGGCTGGCCGTGGCAATGAAAGCCCCGCTGCCGTCCCCTCTGCTGGGGACTCTCATTACCCACCTCCAGCTTCACCCCGCGGGGAGCTGGGGTGCGGGAGGCTGGGGGTGCAGTGAGCCCACCCTCGTGGGAGGAGCCCCAGGGTGACAATTCATATCTGTGCTAATTGGCCTCGCTACGGCTGAGCTGTGCTGAGCAGGGAGCTGGGACATCAGAGGACACAGAGTCATCCTCCTCCTCCCCTACACTGTGTTCACTGCTCAGAGCAGAGGGTACCCATCCCCAGGGGCTGTTATTCCCTTCCCCGAAGCAGGTTTTGAGGCTAGATACTCACATTTTTGTTATGTTGAAGGCTATATTACCCCTGTCTGGCTCAGTGCTATTTTCTGTGCCTTATAGCCAAGCAGAATAGGGATGAGATCCATGAAAATCACTTCCCAAACCTGCCATTTCATGAGACCTGGAAAAGGGGAAAACCAGTGAAAACCCCACGTGCAGAGACAGTCTCTGTGCACCAGCTTGGGCAGATGGAAACAACCTCATCCGCTGCCTGCGGAGAGCTGAGGCTTTGCTGAAAACCAGGGATGTTGGGGTAGGAACCCAGGTCTGCAGGCGGCCAGAGAGGGCTCAGCCCCCAAAGCGTGGCTCTGGCAAGCGCAGTGAAAGGCAGCGTCCGTCTGTCCCCTCCAGCCAGACATCGGTGGCTCCTCTCGATGAGCCGAGGTACCCAGCCCGCCGTGGGAAGCCGGCAACTGCTGGGGACCGATCCTGGTGGCAAAGGCAGCATCTTTGATCTGTCTGTGGCTGGTGCTGGCGAGGCTGCCCCGCGGGGTCAGCTGCGAACAGGGTGCAGCAGGCTCCCTGCTCCCAGCCTCAAATATCTGTCTGCTCCGCTCCGGCCACAAACCCTCCCCCAGACTAGAAAGAGGGAAAATTACATGTTCCGATTTGCAGATTGGCAGAGATAAATCATCCCGGAAGGCGAGGCCGGTGATGCCAGCGCTGATAGCACCGGGCTGTGTGTGCCGTGGGAGTGCCCTGTCTCCCACTGAGCCTGCTGCCCCGGCACCAGGGCTGCCCTGCTCCCAGGGATAAACTGGGAAACTCCCTCCTGCCCTGCTCAGGGTGGCAGAGGGCCAGGCTGATCCCGTAAAACCCGGAGGGTGGATCACTCCGTGGGTAAAATCATTACTGATTAAGTGTGGGAGGAAAAGAGGAGCAGTGATGCACAGGGGGTGGCCACTCGTGTAGTGAAAGAGTTTGGCCTCGGCTGCTGGGAAGGGTGGCCAGGTTTGGTGATGTCCCTTCACTCTGGAAGGGGAAGAGGGGACACTGGGGACAGCCAGCTGCCAGCAGACCACAAGCAGGGAGTGCTGTGGTGGGTACCAGCCCCTCTGGGACGATGCTGTGTGGGATGCTGGGCAGAAGGGCTGCTGGTTCTTGCAGGCAGTGAGCTGAAAGCTGAGAGGGGCCCAGGAAGAGGGGGGGGGGGGGGGGGGGGGAGGAAATCCTGACGTGTGCCATATTTCATAACATGAGATGTGAGACTTTAATGGGCTCGGAGATATCAAAGAGGACAGGAAGCCTAAACCTGTACGCGGCACATGAAACCCAACAGCAACACGTGATACCATCACCACACGCTCCTTCGCCTGCGGCCCCCAAGGACAGAGCCCTCCTGCCCGCAGAGCCCCAGCTCTGTGGCTTAACTCAAAGATCCTGACCCGAAGAGCTGTGACAAAGCAGTAAACAAGGTTTGAAATAAAAAGCGATGCTGCCCGAGGCTGGGCTCTGGTGGGAAGGGTGAGCTGGAAAAGGTCCCGCCCAGCGGTGTAGGGCCAGCCGTATTTCTCCGTTGCAATGCTGAGCGGTAAATCCTGGCTGGAGGATCTCCTGGAGGCACCGAGGGACAGTCACCACCAAAATTTATGGCTCAGAGGTGGCGGAGACATGCCATAAATATATGAGGTGTGCAGGAGAGCTGGCCACTGAGTTTCCCTAAGGGGAACCTTGTCCCCCTGCCCATCCTCTCCCCTAGCCCAATTTTGTCTCATTTTGGTTTCACAGATGGTGCTATTCATTGCTGTTAAAACATCCTCATCTCTGGAAGGAGCTGGTATCTGTCCCCAGCAACACCAGGGGTGGATAACAACCACCATGACTCACACCAGTGGCACTGGGAATAAAAGGGAGCTGAGATTTGGGGTGCCCAGGTCTGCAAGCCCCCTGCAGCAGCCGCCTCACCCCACCACCACCATCCCAGCTTTGCTTCCTGTGGTTGGCCTCTCCTGGGATTTAATTCCCACTGGCTGCATCCCTTGGTCTCAGTCCCCATCCACCTTCACTGGGACCAAACCCTGTGGCTGCTCCCATGTCCCATTGATGGCCAGAAGAAATTATTTCAGCTGCACTTATCCCAGCAAATAAATCTGCCGCAGTCACAACTTCTCTGCCAAGTGATGCTGATGGTGGATAGCCAGGCTGTGCTGGAGGTGCAAGTGGGACTCAGCTGGATGTGCCAGCCTGTGACAGGTGGCACTGGGATACAGGCTAGTTGGCTGTGACCATGTTGGGGTTTCATTGCAGGTAGGGGAAAATTAGCATCCGTACTTCTAAACAGCAGCCAGGGAACCAGGGAATGTTATTGGTGGACTAGAGAAGGTAAGGAAAAGGTCTCTCAGGAGGATTAACCAGTATATGATCCCATGGCAGTTGATGATACCAGTGGTGTACCAAATCCACAGGCATGGAAAGAGAGACCAAAAACAGTTTCAGAGGGACAAGGTGGAAAATCCTGTCAGAAATAAGAAAAAATAAAAGCAGCTGAGGTGGTAACTAATAAAAAAGTATCCATGAATTAAAAATAATAACAGGGAAATAACCTAAGGTTTGCCTGTTGTTATCACTTCTGGATTTTGCCTTGATGGGAGATTTATAAGCCACGAATCTTTTGCATTTGAGGAAGGCTTTGCAAACCTGCACCCTTACCCGACACATAAAGCAGCCGCGGGTACCACGCGCCCGGCTTTCCCGAGCACGGCTGCTGCTTCTGGGATGAAAACTGCATCGGGAGCAAAATGTGTGCCTGGGATGAGAGGTGATCCTGTCCAGTGGGGACACTCACCGCAACACTACGCACGGCTACAGCCATGACCTTGGGCTGCCAGCACGGTGATGAGGACAGTGTTCCTGCAGGTAGGAAAGTGTTCCTCCAGCCTGGCCAAGTTTCCCAGGACAACTGGAAGCTGAGCCCTAATAAACTCATCTCAGCAAACCCATTTGTGTCTGGAGGTGAAGGTTCCTTTTAAAGGGCTGCACGGGAAGAAGACCCAGCGAGGCAGTCAAGAGGGAAGGGTTTCAAAGGGAGACTGCAGGCAGGGCTCCCAGCTTCTGCTGCAGGCACTTGGAGCAACGCTCCTCTGGCACTTGCCGGCCGTTTTTCCCTCTGGCCCGATCATCTCCTCGAGGTGGAAGGAGCAGCAGAACTCGCTCCCCAAAAAATCCCAAGTCCCATCCTCCCCCCCCCCGCCTTGCGCTGGGGCCGCGGCGACCCCGAGCCCCGGGCGCCTGCATTGCGGTGCCCCCTGGCGGCCGCGCCGGGCGCTACCGGGGGCACGGGGACGGGCACGGGCACGGGGGACGGGGACGAGGGACGGGGACAGGGACAGGGACAGGGACAGGTACGGGGGACGGGGCGGCACCGCCGTGGTGCTCTGCACTGGGGGCAGGTAGGCATCTGGGTAACTGGGAAGCTGATGGGCCACCAAAGGACCTGTGAGATCCCGTCCCAGGCATCCACGGTACCGCAGGGAGGACGATGGTCGGGTATCAAGACATTGCTTTCCAGGAGACAATATCGGGGTGTGACAATATCTGGGGATGTAAAATTGTCAGCCGATCCAGAAGCCCATGCTAGATACAGTGTAGAAGCCGGCGGGCGTGTGGCATACATCAGAAATGCACAGCACAGGGGAGGAAAAGGATCCAAAGCTCGGGGTTTGGTGGCTCTTGAGTGCCTCAACATGCTCTCGTGTCCCACAGAGTGGTGGGACCCAAGGGATGAGCAGAGGTCGTGGCTGAGCTGGGGCTTGGACAGGGCACAGCAGTCCCCAGAGCAGACCCTTTGACAAGCGAGTCCTGATGGCTGGAGCAGACGTGTCAGGCTGGGCATCTGGAGATGCTTGGTGTGGCCACAGCCAGGGAGGGAGGGATGGTGGGGAAGGACACACTCATCCGGACTCCTGAGATCCAGAGAAATCTCCAGGAGGCAAACTGGGTTTTTCCCCTATGGAAAGAAGAGCCCTGATGCTCAGAGACACAAACCCCGGCTGCTGGGGCAGCACTGGAGAAGTAGCAGGGCTGCCACGTGATGAGGAGAAATGACACAGTCAACAGAGCTGCTCTGATGAGAAAATGAACCAGACATCATATGGTGTTCATTTAGTGCTTGAATATGAAAAACAGGGAAAAGGGAGGAAAATAGCACCAAGCAAACCTCAAGCCCCCATGAGTGTATAAAGGCGCTTTGTGTGAATGTGCTGCTTTCACCCCGAGCAGCCAGCAGCATTCCCCCAGTGCAAAACAGAAACTGAGTCCCCAGCTCTATGAAGATCCACCTCTTGTGGAGGCTTAACTGCCTGAGGAACTCAGTGCTGCTTTGTAATGTGCTGGTGAAGGCAAAGAAAATCAGAGCATCATTCAGTATGATGCCATTTGGCTTTTCCCCTCAACAGATTTAATCACGTTTTTATCATTTGAGGCACCTGATTAGCACCCAGAAGTGTGGGCTGGCATCGTACTCAGAAACTTTTGAAGTCTTCCCCCTGTTTTCTAAGAATTGTGTGTTTGGGATGTTGTGAGAGGTCCTTTTGCTGGGGGATGCTGCAGCCTGTGACCACTCTTCGTGTTCTGTGGTTACAAAAACTAAATACCCCTTGTCAAAAGTCTCAGGGCTGGGGTCTAAAGACAAATGAAGCCTATTTGGCTTTCTTTTAGAAACCTGACTTCCAGCTGTTCACAAAGCAAACACACGCCACAGCCAAGCTCTGGGCTGTCAAACTGAAGTATGTTTCCTGAGCAATGCTGCCCCAAATCTTCCTTGTATCAGAGTGGTTCTGTACTCCCTGGTGCTGCAGCTGCAAGGAGCAGTAGAAGGCTCTGGGTTTTAATCAGATACCAAATTTTGGACTGAATTATTTCTTGCAAATCACCCTGTTAACCATGTGACACAAACCTGAGTCTCCCTTGAAATGGTCTGTGACTAAAGGGTGTCCTGCTGCCCAGTCAGCCTGCTTGAGCTCAGACCATCCTGTAAACCAAAACCAATTTTGAAATCTGAGCCATCAGCAGCATGCGGAGTTGGAGTCACCCACAGTGAGTCCCCTCAGCGAAGGCGGAGGCAGACCCATGTTTGGGGAAGATGTAATTAGCAGAGATCCCAGACCATTAACTTCATTACTGCAGCCGTGATTAATAGAAGCGGCAGCAGTGTGGAGCATCGCCAGGGAGGATGGATGTGGGATCCCAGCCCATCGGTGATTTCCCACTTCCAGAAGCTGCTCTCGGTAGCTAAAAAGAGAATTTAAATTAATTTTAAGACACTACCTGCTCCACAAAGCAGGTGCCTCCAAAAAACAGGTGGTTCAAGCCTGCTTGGAGAAAAGGAGTTGCAGAGCCCCATGAATTGGTCCCAAGAGTGTAGAGTCAAAGGAGTGATGCTGGGGATACAGTGGCTTTGGGGTTGGGACTGTTGGGTTTACAGACACCACATGTCTGCCCTGCACCATCACCTGTGTTCCCCTGCTATAAACACCACCTGATTTACTCCCTAGATAGACATTACTGTGCTTGGTTAGTGTACGAGATCCTCCATCCACTATATAATACTGCAGTAATGTCATATCTATCTGCTTAGGATTCTTTCTTTTTATTTCCTCCCATGGTTTGTCACCCACCGACTCCTGCCAGGGAGCGACTGCCATCATACAGCCCCTGCTCCTCCTGCCACTGTCCCCTGTTTCTGCTCCCCCTCCCCAGCCACATGTGGCCGGCTGTACATCCTGGTGGGATTCCTTCTTCCATCACTCAATAAACATGCCAGACACAAACGCGACTGAGGAACAGGCAGGAGAAGCCGGAGAGCCTGCTCTGACAGCTGGAGGAGACGAGGGCTGAGGCTGCTGCTGGCTCCTCCTGTGAGATGCTGAAGATGGCAGCAGGGACCAGCAAAAGTGAACCGGGTGGCAGCAAACCCCTTCTCTCTGCAACATAAGAAATCAAGAGTTTATAAGTTTTCCTTGCTATAGGCCAGGAGCAAAAATAAATGAACCCCAAAGCACACAAACTCCAGTCTTACAGACCCAGGCCATGCATGTGCATTTATATGTGCTCGGGGAGGGAGCAGGGTTTGATGCGGCCAGTCCATGTGCAGAGCTTGGGTTGATGTCCCTTGTCCCTGAGGAGGATACACTTCAGATGTACTTCTTTCTTGGAGTATTCCATTCAGCCAACGGAATGAAATGCTGGAAGTGTTTAAGCCCAGGCTGGATGGGGCTCTGAGCAACCTGCTCTAGTGGGAGGTGTCCCTGCCCATGGCAGGGGGGTTGGAACGAGATGATCTTTAAGGTCCCTTCCAACCCTATGATTCTAAAACAGCTGTGCTGCAAAATCGATGGAGAATAGGGTTTGGGTTTGGAATTGTTTTTTTTTTTTAAGTTCAAACCTGTGAGATTTGCTTTCTCAGATGGGAAGCGCTTCATTTTTTAAATAATTGCTTTTAGTTCTGAGCTGCTTGAAGGAATGTTTGGACTTTTAAAGGGGAAAAAGAAATCCCAAACAATGAAGACATCTTGGAGAACAGAAATGAAGAAAACAAAAAATAATCACTTCAGAGGCTTATTTCTAAATTAATAATGCACCAGAGCCTACACATTCATTTTCTTTTCGTTGTCCCCAGAACAAAGTGCTCTCTCCCTTGATAAAGATTCAGAAATAGGAACCAGCCAGCACAAAATAGAAGCAGCAGCAAAGCTGTGTAGAAGCCAGAGTATGGAGAAAATCAAATGAGAGAGTCACTCAAAGTGCACGTGGGAGGCAGCATGTCCTGCCCAAATCCCAGTTCCTCCAAGTGCTGCAAAATCCCTGAGTATCCTGACTGTGGCAGCCCTGGGGCTCCTGGGACTGAGAGACCACTTAGGCAGAAAGGAATGAGGATATTCACAGTTAGAAGCCCAAGAGATTAAACACTAACCAAGAAAAACCTCCCCCTAAAATTCAGGTATAATCCAGAGAATGAGGATCTGGGGGACTTGCAGAAGCCATCTCTGACCAGCAAACCAGCACTTTCAAGGTGATCCCAAGTGCCTGGGCTTCACAAGGCCATTAAAGATGACTAGCCCAGTGTTCTCCAGGAGCCAGGACTGGGATTTTCCCCAAGGAAAGCCTGTTTGGTGATTCACAGAGCTGATTGCGAGCTGTCTCAGGCAAGGATCCTTCCTCGGGCCCCAGGATGCAAAACCACGAGGGACTATGAGAATCTGGGGTCTGCAAAACCAGGGCTTTGTGGTAGGGAGAGCCATCCCCTAACGACAGCCCATGGACAAAATGGCTTTTAATTACCGAAACGTTCCATTAGAGCTGATTACCACTTTCACCCCCTCCCCAGGGCCGGGGTGCAGTGGTGCAGAGGGGATGACCATGGCTGAGGCTGGGGAAGGTGAGGCCAACCCGTGCCTCTGTGTTCACTTACTTTAGCTAAAATAAAGATGGTTTTACTGTTTGGTTTTTTTACTATGCTTATCCATCTGCTTGTAATTTTGGGCAGGGAAGGGGGAGTTTTGCCTGGGAAGACACTGCTCCTCTGCAGGCTGTGCTACCCCTGCTTCAGAAGTCCCTTGTGGGGACCAAAACCAGATCTAAGGCAGCTCAGTGTTCACCCCAAAATTATCCGGTTCACCTGGAAAAGGCATTGAAACTGCCACTTCCCAGGTCCTTCCTGAAGAAATTCCCTTTACTCCCTTCCCAGGGCAGGTATTGGATACTCATTTGGGGCTATAAAGGCCCCCAGCAATCATGTGGCACAAGGTGATGGGGAAAAGGAGGGTGCTGGGGCTGTGCTAAAGAAACTGGAAATAAATCAGTGGTTTCCTGCAAAGGGGCTGCAGTGGGAAGAAGCAGCACAGCCCGAGGGCACTACAGGAACACCCTGGGGAGGGTGGAGCATCCACCATGGCCCTGGGCTGCTCAGCACTCAGGGAAAACAGGGGAAGAAATGCCAGGCAGCTGTTTATTTCCCTGACATTGAGTGGTGGAGCATGAAGCCACCCTCCTGATTAATTGCAATTGGTTTTGGACAAAGCAGGAGGGAGGGAGAGAAGCCTCTGCCTGTGGCAGTGGGAAGCAAGAGCCTCTGGATGGAAAGTTGGGTGCTGAAGGAGCAGCAGCTGCAGCTCAAGCCGAGGAGCCCCCGGACCCCAGGGAAGGGGCTGGAGCTGGAGGAGAGGGTGAGACGGGAAGGAACCAGGCAGCACCTCTCACCCCAGCCGGACACGAGTGGCCGGGGATGCCCCGCACATTGTTCCCCGGATCCGGTCGGGGCCACAGGATATCCTGGAGGAGCTGCCAGACCCCACCACTGCAGGGGCTGAGGGAGGGGCTGGATTGGGCCCTCCATTGATGTCACACTTGGTTTGATTTCATCTTTTGTCCGAGAAGAATCACATGTAGATGGTGCTGAGGTTAGAGGCCACCATAGCAAAGCAGAAAAACTGGATTAATTTGCTCTCACCTGTTAAAAAGTTATATCCAAGGGGTTATAGTGACCTATAATGTTATGTGGATGTTGGGTGATGGGGTTGGGTGGAAAAACCACAGCCAGCAAGTGGCTGGCTGGAGGGAGGAGAAGTTTCCCAAGGTCTGATAAGCCTGAGGACAAGGCGGTCCCGCTCTATCTGCCCGACTGATAAACTGGGGCTGGCTGGCGCCTGCTGCACCGCAGCAAGGCCATCTGCCCCCACCAGTGCCACCAGCCCCCACGTCCCCGGAACGTCTTCTGCAGCACCCATGGGTGCCCAGCAGCACCAGCAGCCCGGGGCTGGAGATGGACCCAGCCTCGTCACGCGTTGCCGTGGCTTCTTGCCATCCTCCCAGTATCAGGCAGCTAAAAATAATGTGGAGGCAGCGAAGAGAAGGCGATGAGTACCCGAGTCTGCACAGCTCTGCTTCATGGCGCTTTTGCATTTTGGCAGACGGGGCTGGATGGGCTGACGTGGCCGTGCTCTTGTCCCAGGGGGCTCTGGGAGCTGGGGGGGTGGAAATCTGCCTTTCCCCAACCACCCCTCAATTAGGGCTAGAAAAGCTCCACCCAGGTGCCAGACCCAGTTTGGTTTCCTCCCATTTGCTTTCTGGGCAGCGGGAGACTGCTCAGAGCGATGGCACTGCCAGCTGCCCCGATGGCCTCGGTCACATCCCTGCCCCCTCGCTGCCTCCCGCAAGCCAGGGGACCTCTCAGCTCACACCAGCAGGCCCTTGCCACCTTCATGGTTTCCTCTGGGGCTTTTTTTTGGTAGGTTTTGGCTTTTTCTCAGGGCTCAGGCAGCAGGTGGGAGCGGGAGGATGGTGACCCCATGCCTTCGTGTGAGCACCCACAATCTGGGTGCTCAGCTCGCACCTGCCCACACACTGGTGAGCTCCCCATCAGCTCCTGCTCCAGAAGGTGCTACAGCTCCGCTGAAACACCGGGAAAATATTCCTTGGGTTTTCCTCCATCTCTAACAGTGGCTGACTGGAACTGCTGAGGGGTCTCAAATATTCAAAATGTCCCAGCAAGCACCAGAAATAGGTGTTTTTATCCCATCTGGGTGATCACTGGGCTGCTCATGTATGGTATTTGCACCTTGAATATATCCATCGAGGAGCTGATGGGAGAGCAGCAACCAACATGGGTTTCTCCAGACCACAGTCCAAGAAAAAGCATCAGGAAATGTGTTTTGGGAACATGGAGATATAAAAAGTTCAGGCGGGTTTGGTAGGAGATAAGGGCAACTGGATAGGGTGCAATGTTTCATTCTGGAGCCTGAATTACGTCTTTAAATTGCGCTGGGGTCTGTTTGGTGAGGAATGTCAGTAAAGAAAAAGTGTAAAATCCTTCTGAGACAACTGGTGTGAAAGAGTCTGACTTGGGGAAAAAAAAAGGTTGTTTTTTGTTTTTTCTCCTCTCTTAAAAATGTGATGAACAAAACAGGAATGCATGAAATGTTCAGCTTGACGTGAGTCTGCCTCTTTCTGCGAGAGAAAAAAAAAGAAACTCCACGACACTCTGACTGAAAACCACTGCCCAGTGCCGGCAGCAGCCCCGGTGCCAGCGCATCCAGCTCCACACTCCCTGGGCATCGGCAGCGGCCATCGGTCAGGCCGGAGCTCCTGCATGGGATGTCCGTCCCGCCGCTCGCCCGGCGACGTGGCATCAGCCACCGGCTCCTGCCGGCAGTAATGGGGATAATACCCAGCTTTTAAGGGATGAAGCGCGCTGGGCAGGGGAGCTGGTCCCGGCTGCCAGAGCGATTCCTCGTCAGCATCTGTCAGGAAAGATTAATGCCTAAGTAGGTTGTGGGCTGGCTGCCAGCAGCGTTTTTTAATAATCAGATGCCGCGCGCTGTTCGAGCAACCCGCAGAAATGAAGTTGCCTCGTTACAAAAGATGTTGACATCAAGTAGCTCATTTGCTGGGGATGTTAAAGCCGGTGACAAGCCCAATTCACTCCTGGGGGTCTGACACCCCCCCCCCCCCAAACCCTCTCCTGGTTTACAGCATCGTCCGTGCCAGCCCCAGGGCCCGCGGCCAGACCAGATCCTGCAAAAAATGTAAATAAAGCCCCGAGCTGGTGCTTGCAAGGTCTTGCAGATAAAAAAGGGGCAGATTCCTGCCTCCCAGGGAAGCGGCCAGGCTGGGTTCGGGATTTGGGGACTGGAGCCCACACATCAGGGTCGTGCCTCAGGGCTTGGCCATGGCTGCAGTGGCATCCCTGGGGGGGAAGCATCACCCTGCACCTTGTCAGCGATGTCACCGATCCCCCGTGTTTGGGGTATGGTGGAAAACGGCCCTTTCCCATCTGCCAGCACTCATTGCCAAACTGCTGCCTGATGCTGTCATAAACTCCAGGTCGCTTTGGAGTTTGCACTTCATTTTCCATTACCTGCCAAGAATAGTAGCTGGTTTAGGAAGACATTACAGGCATTAACGGGCAGGCCCCTTGCCCCACATCAGCAATCCTAATCCCGTGGGAGAGCAGGGCCTCACGCACCCAGCCAGCCCTGCCTGGCCCGGTGGGGTCCTGAGGGGCTCAGACACATCCTAAAGCTTCTTCGGGGCTGGCGACCCCAACCAGCCATCAAACCATCCTCATCCTCCCACAGGCTTGCTTGGCACTGGCCCAGCATTAAACGAGAGCTTAACCACCCGGCGAGCCTGGGCAGGATATTAATAGAGCCGAGGCAGAGGACGCTGCTTATGGGTCCCAAAATAGTCTGCCTGGGCGAGGGGATGCCCAAATGGAGCTGCCGTTGCGAGGGAGATCTCCAGAAGCGCGGCGAGGGCAGTGCCTGCAGCTGGGATACGCTGGGAGCAGCTGTGGGCACAGGGCAGCGTTGGGCCCGTCCCCATCCCGGGGCATCGCGGCCAGCAAGTGCCGGCATTTCGCTGCCGCAGTGAAAACACATTTCTCCTCCCTGGCATGACAGAAAGGCTCCTGCGGGCAACCCAGGCTGACCCCCGTAAGAAGATTACGGAGCTATTAGCGGATTGGGACCGGGGGGAGGAGGTTTGGAGAAATTTGCTCTCCCACCCCTCAGGAAGGGACACTCACAGTCCCCAGTGGGTGCCCTCCCACACACAGAGCCATGGGTGATGCCAGGGCTGTGGTCCCCATCCCTGTCCCTCTCAGCCAAAGGCCACCATCAGAGATGAGGACAACCGTGGGGTGAAGACACCCGGTCAGGCTGCAGCCAGCACTCAGAGCCCTGGATGGGCTCACGGAGATGATTCGCTCCGGCTGGGATTTGCACCGGCCAAGCCCGAGCCCCGATGCACCTACAACCCACCCAGCGCTGGCCACTGACTGCGGTACACAGCCAGCTCACCCGGGAAAGCTCCTTCCCCCGGAGCTGGATGGATCCCAAAGACTTACATTTATTTAACCTGAAAACGTAGCAGGGTGGAAAGAAACCCGGCAGTGGTATCGACAGCAAAATCCCATTATTGGCCATGAAATATGTATGTGCTGTAACTGTGCGGGAAGGGGAGGGCACCAAGCTGCATCCCTGGCAGCATCTGCCACCCATCCCCGGCCAGGCATCCTCTGCGTGGGGAGGGCAGGGCAGGCAGCTCAGCAGAGCCCCGTTTTATGTGCCCGGGTGCAGAATGAGTCCCTCCTGGTGCTCCTGGGGAGCAGCCCCGCTCCGACACAGCGTGCTGCAGCTCATAGCTGACCTCATATTTGGGGGATATTTTCCCAGCAGCTCCAGGGGGAAAATTCCAGGTGCATTCATTTTTGCTCGGTGCTGTTCCCACCTCTTCCTGTCACTTTCTGCTGCTCCCAGGAGGCAAAACCGGAGCCTCAAAGATGAAAAATGTGGTGAAGATGACACGTGGGCAGAAAGCTCTGGGGCAGGGTGGGGATGCCCCAGAGCAGGTCTTAATTATAGCTCCAATTAATTGTCGGTCACTGCTGGAGCTGGAGCAGGCTCTGTGGGAACAAGACCTCAGCTGTGAGAGTGCAGAACTGAGGTAGCACCTCACCCAAGCGGCTCCTGCCCCGAATGCTGGGTGCTGCAGGGTTTGTGAGGTGCTGCCTGGCCGTGCTCCTTGCCAGGAGACAGTGCTGCCTGTCCTGCCACCCCTGCAGAGAGGGGCAGGGGCCAGGGCAGCATCCTGCACACTGCCACTCAGCACCAGCTCCAGAGCATCCCACCCATGGGCGCACAGTCAGGCACCTGGCTCCAGCCCACTGTGGGGGATTCCTGGCTGGATCCAGCCTCCAGTGACTCAGCCCGAACACATCCCATGGGACGTTTTGCTGGGATATTGTGGAAACGGCTGGGTTTTGCACCTCGGGGGCAGGAGGCTCCTGCCTGGGGTGAGGGTGAGGATACGGCCCCTCAGGGTGCACCTGCCTGCCTTACACAGCCCCATCGCTTCCATTATTGATCACCCCTTTTCTCACCAAGCTGTGCCCTGGCACCAGGCTCAGGTGCATCCCCACTGCCCTTCCCAGTGCCACAGTGAGGCTCCGTGATGCCAAAACACCCTTTGGGCTAAAACAGCCCCTGCCCCAAGCCCAAAGAGGGGAGGTTTCACCCCAAAAGCAGCACCATCAGCTCAGTGCATCTCAGGAGCTGCTCCACGCTCAGAGTCGCCTTTTAAATCAGCACCTAGTTAATTACCTCCAGCAATGAGGAAACCCCATGTCTGTAGTGAGAATCTGCTTTAAAATGATGTTTTATACAACATAAAAGGATTAGTTTATAATTAGCTGTCTTCTAAACCCTGGCCTATTGAAATTATGATATTAAACCGCACACTGTTCTCTGCTTTTTAAATATCATCTGGAAGTTGATTAGTTTTGCATTACTAAAGAGCAACCCATTGAAATATTTAAACATCATGAGACCTTTTTCATATACACGTTAACATCTCACTTTTTTAAATTTTTTTTAGTTTTTCTTCCCCCCCCCCCGGTAATTACTTGAGCTTTGCTTACACAAAAAAAAAAATATAAAAAAAATGTTGAAGTGATTTTCCTGCAATGACAGGATCAAAATAGTCCTGTGATTAACACCTGGAGCAGCCTTCAGCATCCGCTGCCTGGCGCAGCTCCAGGTGGGAGTCAGAGCTGCTGCTGCCAGCCCAGCTACCACCCTTAGGACCAGTGGAGCAGGGTGTGATGCCTCTGTGGGATTCTCCTCTCCCAAAGGGTTGATCCTGGATCTGGAAGGAATAGGTGGGAACAGGGTGGGTGATATCACAGGATCCCAGCATGGTCAGGGGTTTGGATGGAAGCTCTGGGGATCATCTGGTCCAATCCCCCTGCTCCAGCAGGGTCACCCAGAGCAGGGGGCCCAGGATCCCATTGTCCAGGCAGGTTTGGAATCTCTCCAGAGAAGGAGACTCCACAACCTCTCTGGGCAGCCTGGGCCAGGCTCTGACACCCTCACGACAAAGAAATTTTTCCTCCTGTTCAGATGGAACCTCCTGGGTTCCAGTTTGTGCCCATTGCCCCTTGTCCTGTCACTGGGCACCACTGACAGGAGTCTGGCCCCATCCTCTTGTACCCCTGGGGCACTTTAGCTGTTGATCAGCATTGCTCAGATCTCCTCTCAGGCTGCTCTTCTCCAGCTGAACAGCCCCAGGGCTCTCAGCCTTTCCTCAGCACAGAGATGCTCCAGGCCCCTCAGCATCTTTGCAGCCTCTGCTGGACTCTCTCCAGTAGCTCCTTGTCTCTCTTGAGCTGGGGAGCCCAGCACTGGACACAATACTCCAGTGATGGCCTCAGATCAGGCCGTCTGCCCCAGGGGACATATCTATGGTTTTCTACAGGGTGATGAGAGGTTTTAGGACAGACAGAGCTGCACTGCAAACCATGACAGCAGGGTGCTCAGGGTCTGGGGCAGGAACTGTGAGCTGAAGCATCACCTGTAGACACTTGAACTACTGTGAGGATATGGGGCCCCATGGGCCCCCCAAAAAGCAGTGATGGGAACTTCTGGTATGCTAAATCCAAACAGAGAAGCCTTTTGGGGGCTTACTGACTTAAAAAGTGAATAGAAATGCACATGGGCATCAAGGGCTGAACCATCATCACAAGTGCTTGGGGACAGGCAGGTACCAAACTGTGTCACTCCATGCGGGGATGGGCACAGGGGAGGAAGGGCCAGGCATCCTCATCCTCTCTGGGCTCAAATGCAACAAAAAAGGAGCAAAGCCTGAGCTGGGAGGCCCAGGAGTCTCTGGGAGGAGCGGCATCTGTCCCATGGCTGGGCTCTGGACCCAGATCTGCTCGGCTCGTCCGGCTGTGTCCGCACCCGCATGGGGAATGAACCATCTGCATTTAGGCACACTTGAAATTCAGCTCCTGCTCCTTGTCAGTCATCGGAAATGATGCATTTGTTGTGAAACGAAGCCAAGAGAGTAGTATAGAAAGCTTGTTTTCAGGATGCCTTAAATAGCCAGAGCGTTTATTCTACGGGCAATGAAATTCTTACACGGTTCGGTCAAATAATGAGGATGATGTTTCTGGCTTAAGGAAAACACTCTGAACATCAGCAAAGGGGAAGTGCACATTTCAGTTTATGATTTTTAAGTTACAAATACGCATCCAAAGATACGGTTAGAAATTTGAAAGAGCGAAATCATACATTTTTGGCAGGCTTGTACTTGCAAAAGAAATTTCCAGCGTGGACATGGCTTTGTATTAAACTCCATTATGTTGCTTAGAAAAAAATAACTACAATCTATAGAAAATAGATGGAGGTCTGTGAAACACAGCCAGGCTTTCCTCCGTAGCACATCCTACTCTGCAGCTGCACTGCTGGGACCTGGGAGCGTTTGGTACCCACCAGAAAAACGGTCCCAAATTGACATTTGTGGATTGGTTTATGCAGCATGTGCATGTAGCATTTGCCCCCAGATTTTGGGTTGATTTTACTTTTCCGACCGCTTAGGGGACAGAGTGGTGCTGGTGAGTGCAGTGAGGCTGGGGACCCCCAAAACCTCTTGGCAGAAAGTAGGGGGAGATGTGTCCATCTCCTCCTGCTGCCCAGCAAGAGGGAACATCCCTGGGGTTTTGGGTAGATACCACACTGAAAATCCCTGAAATATTTGTTTTCTTGCAATTTTTCCTTCTAAACAATATTGGGAGAGTTTTCCTATTGTTTGACCTAAAGGATCCCCAAACCCATTTGTCCTCATTAATGCTTTATTTATTTTCCCCACGGCAAGCACTCACCCTGCGTGACCCAAACCCACAAAGCCTGAAACCACCATTCCCAGCAAAAAGCCACCCTAACCAGTAACCACACATGTTTCTGCCCCACCACTGCAAGGAAAAACCTCCTCCAAGCAGCAGCACACTTTAAAATAACTTCAAATATGCCTCTGAAGTAACTTTAAATATGCTTTTAAAGTACTTCCCTTTCTTGTTTAAGCACATAATTGTTTTTTCTTGCAGTAATCTTCTCTGAGATTTCATGGCTGATTATTGACTAATTCCTCCTGTGCACACGGAAAATCACCCATTAGTCACGGAGAGCTCAGTGCTCCACTACCCATCAGCATTTTGCCTACATTTTGACTTGACATCAGCACCCAGTACCCAGGGGAGGGCACTGGCATTGCTTCCTGGTGGTTACACACTCACACAAGCATCATTTGCTTTGAAAAACAGGCAGTTTGGGTGGCTATAGAAGGTCTGTGATGGAGAAGGAGATGAAGGAGGATGTAGAGGGCAGTGATGGAGGATGGGAAGGACCATGGTGGAGGATGGAGAAAAGTTGAGCTGGGAACAACCAAGGGCTGCACGTATGGCCACTTGCTCGAGCCAGAAGAAGGTTCATTAAGCTTTAATGCAGTCTTACACCAGTGGACAATATTTTTGAACCTCCAGCATCCCTGTATCATTAGGCTTGGAAAAGGTATCAAACATGAATGATGCTAATGAGAAGCAGAGAGCTTGGGGCCTTCCAGTGCCCTAAGGAGCATGGAGCTACCATCGCCCAACCTGCAACTGCCCATGTGTCCTGGGGTTGCTGCCAGGGCTTGGAGCATCTCGTGTCCCCACCGTGGCCACCCTGGGCCCAGGCTCAGCCAGTCTGCAAGGCAGGGCTGCCCCATCCTCAGCTGGATGCTCCTCCTCACGCCCTCCGTCGCAGAGCTTCAGCCTGAATCCCGGGGCAGAGCTGCGGGTGATTTCGGAGCACTGAAACCACTCTTACCCACGTCGTCTTCTATTGCTAAACATAACTCCGACTTTTCCTATATTTTCTTCTCTCTGAAAATATTCCAAATATTTTCCAAAGCAAAGCCCCAGGGGATGCTATTTTCATCGCCCCAGTGGGCTGAGGAACTAGCTTGTTTTCCACCCACCAAAATAGCCAGGATTTTACAGGGATTCATCATTTCTTTCCAGGTTGCTTCTCAGCGGGATCCCCAGGCAGCCAAGGGCAGGAGGCTCCCTGCTGCCACCCTGGGCCTGGGCTAACACTTCTCAGACCTCACGGAACTGCTGATGTGCTGCTTTCTTCCTTCTTCCCTGCAACGACTTCTATTTTCTAAGGCTTCCTATTTCTTTAGCTCCGGCAGTTGCAGAGCTGACAGTCTCATCTTTCCGAGGGGTGTCAAACTGAAGGAAGTTTAAAACACTCAGCCAGGATAACGGGATTGGCGCTGGTGCTGCAGAACGCCACCTGGATCTCCCTCCGTGTGCAGTCAGCTGAGGGGTTGCACTATTCCCCAGATTAAGCTGTTTTAAAGAAGTCACAAACACGGGGGACACTGGCAACAGGCAGTGCTGAGATTCAGCTCACCATTGCCAGCGTCTGCCAGCAAAGGCTGGGGTATTGGGTGTTCTGGTTTAATTCAGAGCAAAGATGTTTATTCACAGAAGCACAGGATGTTAGGGATTGGAAGGGGTCTCTAAAAATCATCTAGTCCAATCCTGCCAGAGCAGGATCACCTAGAGCAGGTCACACAGGAATGCATCCAGGCAGGTTCTGAATGTCTCCAGAGAAGGAGACCCCCCAGCCTCCCTGGGCTGCCCGTTCCAGTGTTCTGTCACCCTCACCCAAAGAAGTTTTCTCCTTATATTTATGTGGAGCCTCCTATATTTCAGCTTGCACCCATTGCCCCTTGTCCTATCGTTGGTTGAGACTGAGAAGAGAGTATGCACCGTTCCCATGGGGCTACTGACTCCAGAGAAGGCTTCAGCTCCAGGAGATGGGCAGTGGGCAGAAGAAGGCGATGGGCGTCGCAGGTTGATTTTGGGAGAAGAGCCCAGATAAAGCAGAGCCTCTGCCCTTGCACTGGCAGGGACACGAAGGATGCTCTTTGCTACTGAATTGGAGCGACAGCGCGCGGAGCTCAGCCCTGGGCTCCCGGCTGCTGCATTAAACATGAGCAGCCAAATCCCTGCGAGCATCCCACCAGCTGCTGCTCATCCTTCAGCAACTTGTAACAATTTAGGGCCCAAATTTAAACCCTTCAGACTGGAGGATTTTAATGGGCTTCCAAAGAAAAAAATGCCCTCCACCCTGAGAGCTCTTGAGCAGGGTTACGGGCTACACTGAGCCATGTCTTTTGTATTTCTGTTGCTTTCAGGGCTCGACATCTTTGCCCACAGTAAAAGCCATTTTGTTCGGGAGGTGCCTTATCGCAGCTGAGCCCCATTGCGTGGCTGCTCGGAGGGGAATCTGACATCTGGCTAAGGCCCAAGGACTTCAAAGAAGATTTTAATCTAAAACTCTACGTAATCCTATGATAACATAACCTGAACTTGTTCTCTGAGTCACCCTTTTGCTACCAAACCAACCCAAAGTTCAGTAATGTCCTGTAAGCCCCTAGACCAGCTCAGTGCTGGGAAAACAAGGGGATGTTTGTACATACTCGGAGCTGCAATTTAATCCTGGCTGGCTGTGGGAAGAGTGCAGGGGACTGGCTTCTCTTGGGAAAATATAAACCAGCTCCTTCTTCCTTTGGCATCCCTTTTCTGAACTAGAAGTTGGACGAGTTCAGCCTCTGGGGATGACTATGCTGAGGAGGACCCCATATCCAGGTCCTATCTGGAGACCTGGTATACCATCCTCCAGCCCTTTCCACCCACCTTCAGCCCATCGTGGTCTTCCTCTGGACAGGACCTGAGCTTTCTTACATCGCAACCTCTGCCACAAAATTCATGGTCCACAGGTAGTGTTTGGCATCGGCAGGGCGAGGGACCCAAGTCCCTCAGACTTACACCAACTTTTCCTTTCCTTTTCCTGCCACAGCCACCTTGCTTAACATCTCCAGACCCTCTCCAGCCCTGGTACCCCATTGGACCCTGCCTCCCACACCGTGCCAGGCACCTACCCACTCAGAGGCTGGTTTAGCCCTGCCAAGGGATTAGGATTACACACACTATCAGGCGAAAACATGCCCAGGGAAGAAAGCACTTAGTGTTGTATTATTTTTTTCCTAAGTAGGTAAATATCCCTGTTGAGTGAAATATGAATATCCATCTTCAGGGTCAGGATGGGATTTGGTGCTGTAAATCTCTCTCCAGGCCAGCTCGCTTCACAAGGTTTAACCTGGCATGACCCAGGCTGGAGCATGAGATCTGTGTCTCAGGTACAGATGAGGCCACTTGGTCCATCCATCCCATCCATCCCAAAAGGCAAAAGGGGCTGAAGGGAAGGAGAAAAAAACCTGCTGTGAAACCCAGCTGCTGAACATCAGCAACACACTGGGCAGCTGCCCCAGGAGTGGTCTGGGCTATTGCAGAGAGTAAGTCATAGAAATGTTTCCTAGCAGGTCCATAGGAAGGTCAGTAGCCACTTCAAGGGCCATTTTATTCACGGGTTGTTTAAATGTGATGATTTTTTTCAGCATCCCAAAGGGAAAAACAACAAAGCAGCGATGTAGAATAAATAATACAATAAAACAATACATGGACTGATATAGGAGAACACCAGGGCACAGCAAGGATTTGATTCTGCACCATGGGACCATCTCAGATGCTACAGCCACAACCCATCCAGGGCTTACCAGGCACAAAAAGCAACTGAGCACACAAATAATGACCGTGCAAAACACCGGAGCTCTTAAACTTCACACTAGGGCTTTCCTGAATGGCAAAGTTTAAGTCTGGGGCAGGGGAAGCCATGAGAGGCACCCAAAGGCTCACAGGCACAGAGGATGGGTGGGGACCGTGCAGGCACAGCCCTTTATAAGGTGCCAAGTGGCAGGATTAGTGCTGGGCACGACCTGAGGGACGTGACCTGAGCAGCAGCTCCCAGCAGGAGCCCGGGGAGAGGTTGGGGGGTGATGGGGCCAGAGGTGCCACTGCCCACTGCTATTGTTCACAGGGTGGTTTGGGTCAGGGAGAAGCAACACATCAGTGGTCAGAATTTCTCAGAATCTCTTAATTTCATTTCTGGGGCTGTGCATTGGCATCTCAGCTTTAACACTAGTTCATTTTCTATTTGCTTGCTGATCTTAGGGTATTTATTCTTGCTTTGGGTTTTTTGTCCTTTCAAGCTCAACTGTGAAACCACTAAAGCTAAAAACATTCAGAAAAGAAGATGAATAAGATAAGATCATCTTACAAATCACTGGACCTGAGAAGAAAAGGCTTAAGGGAGAAAAAACACCAACCATGAGGATCACAATTCCCACTGTCAAGTGGAAGTCACACCCGTGGGGACCCTGCTGCAGGCTCTCTACAGGCAGAAGACCCCAGCATCTCAGCCTGACTGGTTCTGCGAGTCCAGCTACTGTCCAGCATCAAGCAGGAGTCTTCCCTAAACCCAGCAAAAAGAAATAACCACACAAATCCCAGCAGAGGTGGTGAGGGGGAGATGCATTTTCGTGTCATAAAAATGCTCTTCAAATAATTGCTTTTCTTCATTTGTTGACATTTAATGATGGGAAGGCAGAATAAAAACTCATTTCAGGGTGAGCCAGTGTGATACTGGCTTTGCAGTTTTTTTACCGAAGTAAAAAAAAACTTAAAAAAACCAGTAGGTGAAGCGAAACAATTAATTCCACACTCAAGACTTCTTGTTTATTTGTAATATCTAATTGAGGTGAGGTAATTTCGTGACCAAGGGTCAGCTCAGGGCCAATATTTGCAGCGTTTTGTTTAGAAAACAGTGAAACATTTGGCATTTGGGGAAGGTATGTGCCTGGTTTTCCTGCTGCTCTGCACTAAAGCACTGGGGGGAGAGCCCCCCCCCCGCACCAGGGTCTGCCTCCAAACCCCAGGAAAAAAACCAAAATCTTAACCCTTATTTTCAATGTAGCCCCCAAAATACCTTCCTTGATGACTCCTGTGCTTAAGTTCCCCAGGCTGGTGTGAAGAACACCTCCCCTTACATCATGGGGGCTATTCCAGCAGCACCCTGCTGCCCCTTGCCCCTGCATGCTGGGATAGATGCTGCTCCTTTCCCAGTTCAGAGACACCCACGATGCTACTTGGCACTTTTTTCATACCTATACTTGTTTAAAGCCAAGAGTTTTCAAGCTTGCCAGGCTTTTCCTTCTGAACTAAGCTCTCAAACTGAGCGTGCCCAGCAAGGGGCGAGTCCCAGACCAGTCTCCAGAGTTGTGGCAGAGAGCAGTGTCTGAGGGCAGTGTCCCCATGGGGGACGAGGTCGGACACGCATGTCTAAGGGCTGTTGGGATGCTCTGGCGATGGGCTGGCCACCAGCCCCGTGCAGCCCCCAGTCCTTGGGTGGTGTCCGGCCACCTCTCGCTGTGTCCGTCCTCCCGCTGCCTGACACAGTCTCCTTCCCATCGTATATCCAGTTCCCTAAAGTACCTGCTCACCGGAAGAAAGACGACATTTTAGAGGCAATTAATATCCAGGGAATATATATCTCTGCTTCCTATGCTTGTACATTTGTAACCCGAGTCTCTCCTCTCAACTCCTTCCCTCCTCTGCAGTGCCCTCTGGGGACAGCTGAGCTGGGGGGGGGGATGCAGGGGGTGGCAGCCCCCCCAGCACCGCCGCTCCAACCCCACGGGCCTTCCTGGCTCCATTATTTTGTGGGCGAGGGTCGGCCCCAAATTCTGCAGAAGGCCATGGGTAGCACCCCATGTGAGCTGCCTTCCCTCTCTCCAGAGCTCCATTTTCCCCAGGGAGCCGTGTCCTTGCCTTAAATCTGAAAGGCATTGCGAGGGCTGGATCGGGATGAGCTGAGAAACCCGAAAAAGGGTCGGGAGATTATGTTTCCATTTAATTAGCCACATGGATCTGCTTTCCCTCCAAAGACAAAATGCACAAGCGATGGCGAGGACACTCCTGGACACCACGTGTCTTTGAACTAAGAACGTCTCCCCCAGCCCATCTCACTGCTCCTCATCTTCCCCGAGCAGGGTGATCAATCTGAGAAGATAGCTCATCGGAGGTCACTGAGCTCTACGTAGCCTGGAGTCATTTCCCATCCTGATCTCAAAGAAGCCCACCAGGAGCTAGGACAGGCAGACCCAGCTGTTGCCTGCATTCACCTACATCAGTGTTATTTTCCTCAAAACCCTCTCCCATCCCTCTGTCAGGCACCTAAGCCTGCATTTGCAGCTGGTGAAAGTGGGGCACTGAAATTACTGCCCACGGGCACTGGTGTGATGGGTGTTATGCCAGTGAAGGCCAAGAGATGGTCAAACCTGTCCCAGCATCCTCAACAGGAGGAATGAAGAAGTTCTGCTGGAGTTGGGGAAAGAGTCCATGTCATCCAGAAATTACTTCCAAAAAAATTTTGACTGGATATGATACCTCCATTGCATCCATTTTTTGCAAAACAAGCAAAGCCCCTTCCAGAGCAGCTAATAGCCTTGCAACTAGGGGATGATGGTGTTGAGGAGCTTCTGAACCAGGGAGCAGAGGGTGAAGATGAGCCCTACTCTGCATCTGAGGCTCTTGGTGCATGCATCCATCACCAAGCTGGGTCTGGTTCTGGGTCCTAGCACAGGACTGGAGGAGACCTTGGGAAAGACAGCACTGCCAAGCCAAGAGCACAGGCATAGCATCTCTGTCCCTGCATACCCAGCGCTGTGAGGCACCAGTGCTCCCAGCCCTCACCCACTGAAGTGCTGCCTTTGCACCAACACGTAATTTAACACTAGCACAACACATCTACTCCATATTGTGACCACGAAGAGCATCTTCATTAGGTGCTCTGCTTCCTCACAGAGGCTGGAAGGTGTCAGAGTGGGTACTGCTCCCTGCAGGCACTTTTTCTACTGGGGAATGGGAGGATAAAAGCCCAGGGAACAGAGAGAAGGGGACCAGGAGGAGCCCAGGTTTGTAAGGAAGAGTGAGGAAGCAGCAGGGTCCCTGGGCTGGGTGTCACCATGCCTGGGTTCTCCTCATGGCAGTTCATTTTCTGGTTTTAGGATGTGATGCACCAATTTGCGGAGCGACTGGGGGCTGTGCAGAATGTTCAGGGGCTGTGCAGAATGTTCAGGGGCTGTGCAAAATGCTCGGGCTCCACTCAGCTAACTCCCAAGTGCCTGAAAGTTGGATTTGTACCCTGAAGCCCCATGGTCCCTTGTAAAGCATACAGCCAGAAGAGAGCCCCAGGAAGCATAAGGTACAGCAGCCACCCTAGAATACCTCTGCATTCAGACATGGTGATTCACATTGCTTTCCTCATGGGAGGGTAAAATAAGCCTGGGCTGACTGACTCCAGCTGTGGCCACCAGCTTCCAGCTGCCAGCGTGGGGGAACATGGTCCATGTGCGCTGAATCCCACCTCCCTTCCTCCTCCACCATCCCAAGCTGCCTCCTATGAGAACAGCTCAGCCACAATGCCATGCAGCAGACATGGGGCAGGAGAAATCCCCTCCATCCTTTTTTTGTGGCATCTCCCAGATGACATTGCCACGGGCAGCTCAAAGCCACCAGGCTTCGGATGCTGCATCTCCATGAGGTGGATGTCTCACCTGCACTGGAGTGGATGGAGACATCAGGACATGGTCCTCACTACCTGTCTCTGGATGGGACATTGAATTGCTGTCTGGAGATGCTGCGCTCTCTCTATTGTCTGTGGAGAGCAAATGGCAATGAGTTTGAATGAAATAATAAAATCTGAGAAGCCCTTAGAGGAAGGAAGAACAGAGATACCCCAAAACCCCCAGGAAGCAGCCTGGCTTCTTCTCCTTGATAGCTTGGGGAGTCCATCTCAGCCCTGCTCCAATCTCAGCCAGGACCCCAGTGATATGCTGGGGCAATTCCTCAGCACATGCTGGGTGAGGAATAAATCACAGCAACATCCCCCTCCTTTCAGGGCAGCACCCCAAGGGCAGTATAGCACATGTGCTCTGGGGAGGCTCAACCCTAAGCAGGTCCATGTGTGCCCTCTGCCCTACTACGGCCCCCCCCCCGTGCCACCAAAGTGGGGACTAGAGGCCACCCTGCAGTCCACCCCGCCTCGCTGGCAGCTCCTCTGTGGAAGCACATCTTTTGCTGGGTTTCCATGGAGACCAGCATCGCACACATGCCAGCCAGGCCGGCTCCCACCCCCGGGAGATGCCCCACGTCAGACCCTGCATCTCCGTGGGCGCCTTTCCCTCCTGCTCTGGCTCTGGCATCGCCTCGAGCCCATCTCTCCTCGTGGCATTTGCTGTCCAGGGGCAGTGGTGAAGAGCAGAGGGGCAGGGAGCAAATCCATCTGCTCTGCAATTCAGAGGGTCCCGTGGGCGCTCAGCACGTGCCCATTGGCGTGCCCTGCTCTCTGAGCGACGCGCGTGCAGGTGGCACATGAAAATGCCCGGCTCCTGGCCTAGGGTGATGCAAGAGATGCATTCCCAACAGGAATAAGATTCACACACCAGGTTTTCTCTTATTATAACTTGCTGCCCTGGGGTCTCAAACAGATTTCTGGTGAACAATCACAGCCCTGCTATCCTCGCCCGACCCTTCTCTCTCCCACACACATTTCCTGGCAGCTCAGCTCCCCGCTCCTTCTCCCAGGCTGTCACTTAACAGCGTCACGCCGGCATCGCAGCTGCGTAAGGACAGACACGCGTTCCCAGCAGCTCGGGGGAGATGCTGTGCTGGGTCTTCTCCATCCAGAGCTGCAGGAGGGATTGAATTGTTCTGTGGAGCTGGGCTGGTGAAGGAGCAAGAGCTCATTTCCACTGTGCCAGGCTGGTGGGTGGTTGCAGAGCTCTTCTTACCGCTATCCAACTTCTCTTCCCCAGGACCTGGAAGTTCCTGTAGTTTCCCTGTGCTATTAAACCCTTTATGAAACAGAAATGCTGACTGTGATGCCATTTTGCAGATGAATCGCTCTCCCTCACATTTCCAGACACATCAGTCCGGTCACTCTCCTCTGCATCTCACCCACTAAGGTATCACAAATATTCCTGCAAGTGCAGATGAAGCTTCCACAGCCTCTCCTGGGCAATGACACCTGCCAGACCAAAAAATATAGCTGAGATGTGAATCCTTGCCCCTTGCCCCTCACCAGCAGTGCTGCAAACCCTGCCTGCAGTCAGCAGGAGGTGCTTATCCCACCACGGGAGAGAGAAGCTCTCTGCTGGTGGGTACAGCCCCAGGAAAAGGAGGAAAGGAAGGAGAGCCCACAGCCAGCGGCCACGTGGACCTGCGGCGATTCCTGGCAGTGACTCGTGGCAGTGTCAGCAGCCGTGGCAATGCCAAGAAGGATTTTTAAACCCTTTTACGAATCCTGTGGGTACCCCTGGGCAAGAGGTATCTCTAAGGAAAACATCCAAATTCAAGGAAGGGCGTGAAAAGAAAAGGCCATAACGATTTCCAAAGGGAGATATTGTTTCCAGATACGTCCAGCTGCGGGGCTGGTCTCATCTTGAATTGAAATCAGGAGGTTGCAGTGGAAGTGGAAGAAGCGGTGCAGAGAAGAGGTACCCTTAGGTGATGTGCTAACACATGTAAGAAAAGGCAGATTTTTAAAATTTGCCAGTTTCTTGTCTGGTGGAGGAATTTGGAGACGACCTGTACACCTGACAGGACATTTCATACCCCTGTGTGTTCCCACATCACATCCTGACCGATGACCAACTGGGGTCAGCAGGACTCACCCTGTTGGGTCTGGCTGCTCCACAGATCCCCAGCACCCCACCATTTAAGCAGGTACTTATCCCTAAACATGTGGCTAATACTCTTGACTGGATCAAAACTTGGGTAAGTCTTCTTGTTAAGCACACAGCCAAGTGCTTATTTCCTCCAACAGGAACTTGAAAATACTCTGTTTACTAAGGCAAAAGGCGATTTTAATTTTTTAATGCAGCCTTGAACTTACAAGCTGCTGAAATCCAGCTCTTTCATGTTGCTTCTCTGCTGTCTTTGCTTTCAGGTTGCATACCATGCAGTAAGGATGCCACGTCCTTGTCCCCACGAGCACTGAACCTTGTATTTATCTCCTGAAAATTGCTATGCAATGCAAATTACTCCATTTTCCAGAGTGCCGGGTGGACGGAGCACATTTTGAATGTGCAGGGCAGAGGATTAGGAACAGCCCCCATCGTTCGCAACTGCTCTGCGCCAAGCAGGAATAAAAGTTTTGTACCGAATTAGAAACAGGGCTCCCATTCCTGCCAGCAGATTTGGGTTCTCTGAATACAGCCAAAAAGAATTTAAAAAAAAAAAAAAAAAAGGAAAAAAAAAGAAACAAAACAGGAAAAGAAAAAGAAACTTGGCAAGCACTCGTTCACTTTGAATGAATTTGCTTTGACTGACCGCACAAGGTTTCTACATTTGCAGCCTCGCCAAAACCTTCTCCGTGCTCGGTCAGCACAGTGCAGTCCTGGGGGGGGGCAGTGGGGAAGCCCCAGCACCATGGGGAAGATGCAGCCCCCCAAGAAAAAGTGGGTATTGTGATATTCTGGTGCAAGAGAAACATTCGGTGATGCTCAGCTGGCCGTGGCACTGGGCTGCACACCCGTATTTTCTGGTGTTCCCTGATTCTCTATCAGGAGTCCACCCATACCCCTAAGCTCTCCTGGATTTACAGGGACCGTGGACTCTGTTTATGAAGCAGTGGGATGCTAATCTATAATCAATGCTCTGGAAACCCAATGCTCTGGGATCTTATCTTAATGCACTGATTGCGATATACTCCTGAGTGATTCCTCTATTTGAACAGCGCTAGTCAAAACACTTCACATCTTGAATTTCATCGGGTGGATATTGCTAATGAACTTACTTCTGAATTTTCTGTAGTTCAAAAATTGTCTGCTGAAGGGTGAAGGGAATCATAACTTCTTCCCTGAAACCTGCAGAGAGAGAAAAGGGAAGAGCTCTGTCAAATAAATGATTCATGATCCAGCTTCTCCCAGGCTAGGTGCTCCTGTTAGCTTCCTAAGAAGCCTTCTCCACACGTGGCTTCTCTAATTGCATGGTGGGAGGGGTCGGTGATGCTCTGCCAGGATGAGCACTGCACAGGCAAGCTGTCCCCTGCTGCTGGGGACACCCTCAGTGCCACCAGCTTTAAGGGGAGCAGCACATCTCCTTAACCTTAAGTAAAAATCCCTGCCTCCACTAGACACCCCAGGAGCCAGGAACCCAAATCTCATGCCAAGTTGAAAGGAGAAGAAAGAGAAACAAAGAAGCATTATATATCTCTGCAGGGCAAATATACTTATTATTGACACCGGCAAGATGTCAAAGTCTATTGATGGGCTGCTGTATGCCTGTTCCTGAAAGAGTAATTATCCCATCGAGTTTCCAGCTCTTGATGACGCAGAGGATAAACAGAAGTTTCCTGTTTGGGGCTTCATAAACACCCTGAGCAGATAAACTCTCATAAGCAAGGGGCTTGGGCTGGGGAGGCAACGGGCAGCAATCCTCTTTTATGAGAAATGAGATTGGAAAAATGGTAATCTCCTAAATGGGCATTGCTGGTGGGCTGATAAACAGAGCTCTGGGTTATTACAGTGATGAGCTCAATAGAAAAAGTGTAATCCCAGCCCAACTGTTTGGGGGATCGCTGCCCAGCCTCTTCCCCCCGCTCCCAAATCATCACATTAGGCTGATGGGAGAAAATAAATGAGATCTCTTTGTGCCAGGTTGTATAATGTCATTGAACAGAAGCATCGAGCTTTGCACTTTTATCTGGGGACATCGGTGACTTCCTCCCCTGGATCAGAGAAAAGAGCCACAATCTCCCAGTGTGCAGCTTGTGTCCTCTGGTCCATCCTTCCACTGAGCACCTCTGCTAGGTCTGGCTCCATCTTCTCCACCAAGAAGCATCAACCACAGCTTTCTCCCCTGGAGCCTTTTGCAGGGGTCATTTCCAGGCAGGAGTGCCAGGGCTGCCTAATCACCCAGAGCAGGCTGCGGGGCACAGGTTCCTTCCTGCATCCCTGCAGCAGCACTGCTGAGAGGACCACCCCCCACCCCCCCCACTTGCTCGTGTGTGCAGGGAGAGAGGTGTCAGGGAAGCCCATAGCAGAGCTCAAGGACATAAATCCACAGGTTATGTGTTTCTTCCACAGCTCCCTCAGTAGGGCTGCAGGGGAAGGCTTTGCATCCCAGTGCACATGGAAACCCGCTCCCGACTGCCAAACCTGATTGAAAACAAAGGACAAAATGCCATTTGATCTATTTTTGTTTAGCCTTAAAATACGGGGAGGGGAAAAAAAAAAAAGAAAAAAAAAAAGAAAAAAGGCCACGTAAAAAGCTGTAAGCAGCATGACAATTAGTGACAGGGTAATGACTACCCAGCAGCACCGAAAAGCCACGCGAGCATCACGGAGCCGCAGCACCCGCCACATCAAAGCAACGCAAACAGTTCCAAACTGAGTCAGCTGAGCAGCAAACCAAAGCACCGGGATGAGCTCCCCGGTTCTGGGAACCTACCCTCCGTGTTCCCTCCAAGCCTCTGCAAACAAGGAGCTCGCTCGGAGGGTCAGAAGGTTTGTGCCAATGCAAGTGGGGTCAGAGGGGTGGCAAGGGCTGGGCAAACGCAGGCACTTTTGGGGGTAGTTTGTAAGGCTATGGTAGTTTTAAGAAGTGGTTTTGAGCAAGGAGAATAACAAACAGGCCTCGAAGATTGATGGCGGGGTGAATTTCTTTTTTGATGTATTTTGCATGAATCGGAAAAGCAAAGCAACAAGCAGCATACACAGTGACAACAAACAGCGAGAAGAGGATTATCTATCGCTCCAAAGCGGCGTGCCCCGTGCACGCAGCGCTTCGAGTGCCAGCGAGCAGATCTGCCCTTATTTCTGCTGCCTCCACGGCCACGTATAAAAGATGTCAAACTGCAGATAAAACCGAGCGTGCTGCCATAATGATGAGGTAGAAAGATGAAAAAGAGGTTTCGTACGGCTAAACCCATGAGTCACTTTCAAGCAGTAGGCTCTAAAAATAATTCTAAAAATCGTGTTTGCAAAAAAAAAAAAAACCCTGCCTTTTTTTATTATTATTTATTTTTATTTTTTGCACACTCAAACAACTCCCAGTTCTGGAGTTAGCTGTGGGATGGACACGGGTATTGAGGTTGATGATTTACAGCCAAGCAGCAGGAAAAGAGGATGGGTCTGAGGTCCCCCATGCCAGGCCTGGGTCTGGCTGAGCTGGGGCTACCAGCCCGGAGCGATGGCACGATGCAGGGAGGTAATCAAAGGCACGGGAAGGTGGAAGGACTGGGCATGAGTCACCCTGGACTTCAGAAAAGCTTTTGATGCCTCTGCACATGAAAGCTTTGCTACAGGGGTAGTAAAATAGGATTGGAAAAGAGCAATTCTTGGAAAGATAAAAAAGCTGAAAAGAGGGGTGAGGATATCAAAGGCTGCAGGGATGGCACACGCTCCATCAGGCTGCCGAAACATCACTGCCATCAGTCCTGTGGGCCACGGGGCCCTGCAGTCTCCTCTGGAATCCAGCAGACACAGAGGCAATAAAGTCAGCAGCCAGGGGTTTGTAACTATGTGAAAGCCTCACCAGGGCTCCGATCCCCCAAACATGGGGGCTGAGAGCTTTAAGGACCTTGTGCACCATGCAAAAAGCCTCACTATCCATTTTTCTCTCCTTTCCTGATTTCCCTGGGAATATCCATCCCTGCTCCCTCCACCTTCAGCAGAGTACCCTGAGGGGGAATGGGAGATAACCCTTCTGGAGGTCAGGGACAGGGAGTGATCCCCACAGAGCCTTATTCCCTAAGATGTCTCATTAAGAAAGCTCCAGAAGATTCAACCCACCAGTGTGGTGTAACTCCAACACTGTGTGACTGGTCTGGGAACAGGAAGGGGTTGGTTCAGAGAAAAAAAATATCTAATTCTCCAAGCATTTAATTGGTTGAGAAAAAGAAAATTCCACATCTCCCCCCCTATCAAGCAGACACTTCTCTACAAACATTGTCAGCCTGCCTCAAGCTCAACGCAACACCAACACCAGCCATCTAACGGCCACAGCCAGAGCTGGGAAGAGCAGCCACAGCTCCTAAAATAAACCTCCTCCATCCTGCCCCTCCCCAAGGCTTGGAAGAGGTCCCAAGGGCTCTGGTTTCATCTCCCCTATTCCTGCTCTTCCTTGCTTTGGGCCCTGCAGAGGACGTGGGGAGGCAGCCAGGCTGCTCTGACGCTCTGCACTGCTCCCCTCCTGCTCTTCCAAAGCTTTTAAAAAGCATCTAGTATGAGAAATGGTATTTTTCAAGGACACTTCATGCAAAAAAAATAAGCCCTTGAAAGGCTGCTCGGTACATGGGGTGGTGTTGGAGGCTTTTATAGAGATGCTGAGTCCTTTTCTCCTGTTTTTGTGTGGATGAAATGCTGCAAGGCCAGGTGGGGAGCCTGAGATGTGTCTGTGTGTCCACACCAGCCTGCACACGGGGTTCCGCTAGCACTGTTCTGCCAAATCAGCCATGGGGATCATCCTCTCATCCACTGAAATGCAACCTGTTCCGGGGAAAAAAGCCCTGATTTTAACATCTGCTGAATTCTGTGGGACTCTGGGTAAAGCCCTGGCTGTTCACGGTGCCATACAAAACGAAGTTAGATGGTGAGCTTGCCTCTTGTAATTGAAACACAAGATGGGAGCCAGGGGGGAAAGGATGCAGACAGGTGGCATGGGACCAAAGCTCCTTCTTTAGGACCAGAAATAGAGTGTTTATTTCAGCAAACAGCAAGCCAGGGCTCAAGTCCCCTCATATCCCCTCTCCTCATGCAGGACCTGGCGGTGTCAGGGGCTGTACCAAACCCAGAAGAAGCAATGTCTCTTCCTCTGCAGAGCATGCCAGTACTGATACCCAGTGCTTCCTACCCGAGGGAGGTGGGAAGCTTCATTAATTGAGAATTTTTAAGGGTCTTTGAAATCAGCAGCTGAAAGATGCTCCAGAAATACAGAGCAGTTTTATTTTTGGAATGGATGTACAGTGAAATCTCTTCCCTTATTTTCTGGAAAGGGCTTTCTCCCAGTCTGGAAAGGCCAGCTGGTCTATCTGAGCAAAACCACGGGGCAGTGCGAGGAGAGGGAAAGGAAAAGAGAGAACACAGAAGGCGAGACAGGCAAAGGTTTTGTTCTTTGTATTAAGAAGGATGATCTTAAAATGTTAAGAAGTACTGCCAGGGTACCAGAAAGGCCTGAGAAAACCTGGGTTACTGGAGCATTTTCTGCCAGCTGAGCAACAGCAGGAGGAGTCAAACCTCCCCGAGCATCCCCGTGCCAGGCACCACACGCACCGGCATCGCTGCGGCAGGGACCTCGCTGGCGAGCTGCTGCCGAGCCATTTGCCAGCCCTGCGGGGAATCCAGGCACCGGCTGGGAGCAGCTGAATTAGGAGGGCTTTGCTGAAGACAAGTCTTGAAATAAGACAGGTAATCCGGTCAGACCAGGCATCTCCTGGGGGTAAGAGCAGCCTCCAAGAGCAGCAGGAGGGATTCATCACTGACCTGGATGGAGGGTTTAGCCCAAGCCTTACTCTGCTCCAGCCATTGCCCCATCCCCTTGTGCTTCCCTGGGGAGCTCTGCTCCCTCCAAAAGCCTCTCAGAAGGAAAATTTACCCAAATAATCTTCTGCTAATCTATGACCTACTGCATTCTCTTTTCGGCGTATGATTTAGCTCTGGTTTGTTCAAAGAGGGCTGAAAGGAAGCTACACAAAGAAGAAAGACAAAAAGGACTGAACAAAGCACTGATGATATCTGTTTGGCCTTGGGAAAGGTACAATTCTCGTTACAGATGGGAACCAATGACTTCTCAGACATATTTGAAAAGGACTAAAACTATTTTCTGTAAACCTGTGGTTCAGCAAAGCTTAGGTGCCAAATGATGAACCAGAGTGAGTTCTGCATAAAACCTCTACTAGCGGGACACAGCCAAATTTCATCCAGCATTCATTCAGCACTTTCCAAGTCACTTGTGTTTATCTCTCCCTTTCCATAAGACACAAAAGTCTTTGAAGAGTATCTTTTCCAAAGCACCCGTTTCTGCATAATCAGAGCCTAAAAATCATGAGCTATCAAAGGTGAGATGCTTTGGTCAGGGCATCCAAGAATGCTTTGCCCATCTTGTCACCTGGGGCTTAGTTTCAGAAGGTAATGTTGGATTTTAGGTGCTCAGTGTATCTAAGGACAGGCAGAGGAAAGAGCAGGGAGGGAACACCTCTCCCCTCCTCTGCAGCCTTAGTGTTCCATCGCAACGTATCGCCCCATGTGCCAGTCACTCTGTGGTGTACCCAGGGTGCTGGGTTACAGCATTGCCTCCCTGGGGGCTGCAGGGCAGCTGGAGCACCCCTGGGTGCTGCCAGAGCAGGAGTCTGAGGACAGTGAGGGTGTCCAGAGCATGAAGGGAGGAGAGAAGATGGGGGAAAGCCAGTTCACATCGCCCAGCTGCTGCCGTTGAGCTGCCAGACTGCGCAGTGCCCAGTGCTGCAGAGCACGAGCACGCACCCTCCGACAGCTTGCCTGGCAGGGAACAGCAGCCAAGCTCGTGTGCTGCCAGCCAACACCCTCTCTCCTCTCTAAGGCGGCTTACAAAAGCCATTTGCTATATTAATGCTGATAGCCCAGGCCACAGAATCAGAATAACAGAATCACGGAACCATAGAATCATGGAATGGGTTGGGTTGGAAGGGACCTTTCAAGCTCTGGTCCAACCCCCCTGCAGGGAGCAGGGACATCTACAACTGGAGCAGGTTGCTCAGAGCCCTGGCCAACCTCAACTGCAACGGTGCCAGGGATGGGGCAGCCACCACCTCTCTGGGCAACTTGGGCCACCCTCACTGGAAAACATTTCTTCTTTCTCTTCAGTCTAAATCTGCCTCTTTTTAGTTTAAAACCATCACCTCTTGTCCTGTCCCAACAGGCCCTGCTCAAAAGCCTGTCCCCATCTTTCTGACAGGCCCCTTGAAGTCCTGAAAGGCCACAAGAAGGTCTCCCTGGAGCCTTCTCTTCTTCAGGTTGAACAAGCCCAACTCTCCCAGCCTGGCCTCCCAGCAGAGGGGTTCCAGCCCTCCCAGCATTGCTGGGGCTCCTCTGTCCCTGATCCAACAGGTCCCTGTCTCTGCTGTGCTGAGGACTCCAGAGCTGGACCCAGCACTCCAGTTTCCCCCCCACCCACATCTTTTCTGCTGTCTTGCCCCAAAAGGCAGTGGTTGGGTTGAGGAGATGAACCAAGCTGGACCCAGCCCCAGCACTGTGAAACATCTGTGGTTTGCAGGGCAGAGCCCATCCTGCTAAGCCCCATCAGATGCCCACTGCTGGGCCCCTGAATTGTTCAGCTCCAAAAGGCAGGAACAGCATTTTTCTATTCTGTGAATTTTCCCAGCGGATTCGTCTAATGGATTCCTCTGCTTTCCCAGCCCGACACCAGGATTTCCAGGAGGAAGGAAGTCTCATTGCCAGTGAGAGTAACGAAGCCTCTCACCAGCAAAGGCACAAAGCAGCCGTTTGCAGACCCAGAGCACTGCGTCGGGTCCACGTAAGCAGAGGTGCCTCCCAGGCTCCCCCCCACCAGGCACCCATTGCCCATCTCAAGGGCTTTGGCACAGCACGTCAGACCCCCACGAGACAGGACAGCCTTGATTTTGTGGGGAGTTACTGCAAAGCCAGCAATGACCGTGCCTGTTCCTGTGCCAAAAGGCAAAGCTTCAGGGCAGCCTGGATGTCTGCCACTCATCCCAAGTTTGTGGGCAAACACGGACTGCAAAGCCACGGGTGAGAAGCAGCCATTCACCCACAATGGGATAGATCACCCACACCCACGTCCAGAAACTGTCACTCTCCGAAACAGAGCAAAGCCCAGTTCAGTCAGGTTTAGCTCTTCAAACTCAGTACCAGTGGGCCAGGAAATGCAGGAATTTGCACTTTAGTCACTCATGCCAAAATCATGATGTGGCCAATACCATGTTTTTATCTAGGGCAGGACAGTGTCTCAAGCTGTCCCTGGGAACTTCTTCACCACCTTCCAACACGAAATCTGTCCCGAGCTAGCCCCCAATATTGACAGATGTGTGGCTCAAATACAGCACTGATTGACGTGTAGGTGACAAGGTCCTGAGCAGCATCTTCTTTACAGAGGATCTAAAAGAGTCAGAGGCAGAAGAGGCTGGAAGAAGACAGCACTAAGGAGATGTGGATTCAGGAGACCTGCAAGCAAAATACAGCTGCAGCTTGGAGGCTGCAACAGAAAATGTAGGGCAATAAATTTATATAGTGAAAGCAACTTGAACAGTGATCAAAAGTACAGAGAAAGCATCAGGGAGATGGGGAAATAACAGAAACTTTAATTCAGGATCATATCTGCCAGTGCAATAAATATTAAGTTGGAGAAAGGGGAGGCTTCCTCGGGAAAGCAGTAGCAAAAACACTGAGATTGATTTCCCATCAAACAATATTTGACAAAGTAAAGCAATTAAGGGCTGAGAAAAAAAACCCTAATGTTAGGGGGGGGATAGGCAGGATAAATGGGTTTCCAAAGAACCAATAATCAAAGCTTTTGAGTTCTCTTCAGGCCCACTGACATTGGCTCAAACTGAAGAGTCCAGCACTTCACCAGGCTGTGCCCTTTGAGCACCCTCTGTCCAGAGGGTCTCTCCTGCCATTCAAGAACCAAGAAAACATGTTTCTAACCTCAGGTCTCTGCAGGCCCATAAAATTTGGACCTGTCCACAGAAGTGACTTGCACTCCACCTCATGAGCCACAGCCACACATTGAGAACCACCATCAACCTCCCGTCCCACACCCACTAGCTCCAAAAGTGGTGAGAAACCACAACTGCCCTCTTCTTTTTGCCTTCATGGACCACTCTCCAAAAACTATTCCCGTTCACCACAAGTTCTTCAGCATGAGGACTGTTGCTCGTCCAGCTACCTTGGCCAGATTTTGTCCAATTTATACAAAGAGATGTGCACAATTTGGTCTGAAGGCACCATGGAAAATGGCCCTGGATCTTTCTCTTTCAGAGAAGATCATTGTTGCCCAGTGAGCCCAGCTGAGTGGAGAAACTGGGAGGTTTCTGCACAGTTGGATAGTTGATGGTGCATCCTGTGAGGGACTCTTTGGGACTCCCACTGGCATCAATAGTGTTGCAAGTAATGAATTCATGCAGTGCCCTAGATCAACTTTTTACTCCAACAGAATCTAGCTATTGCTTGTGAACTACAGCTTCCCAAGTGCTGGTAAATCACCAGCATGCAAATTCATGTGGGGTCTCCCACTGACGGGATGAGACCCCCCCCTCTCCCTACCCTTGGCACTCCCTCAGTGAGCCAGAAAGCAAAGCTCCTTCGTCAACTCACCACCCACGCCATCCAGACCTTGTTGAGCAGGCTCCGCTGCGCCACGTGCCGCAAGAGGAGCTCATCAAAGCAGCCTTTTAATTGCAACGGTAAAGACTTGGATGTACAAAAATCCCAGCGAAATTTGCATGACTAATTAAATAATTAAACACAGCCTGACAACTGAGGAACGCAATCACGCATCTGAAAATCAAAAGCACCTCCAAAGCATTGGCAGCAAGAACTAGGAAGGGATTCACCAACCTGCCCCTCCCACCAGCGAGACTGGGATTGGAGACCGGGCATAAGTAATGGCACCGCTGCTCCCACGAAGCCTTTGCTCTCTGCCTAATGCCTTGCCAAATCCTGAGCTCAAAATCTGGCCGTGGTGCTGACACTGGACTGGGTGCTGCACGCAGCTCCACGAAGACCTCTGCGTAGGGTCTCCTCGCCCCAGCCTGCGATGGAAAATGTTGGAGAGGCTGCAAACCACGATGCTGGTCAGCCTTCGTGTGCTGTCTCAGTGGGAATCTGGTATGGGGAAGGTCAGACTTGTGTCTCATCTCCCACACACCTTCCAAATTTAACCTCAGTCTCCAGCAAAAAGCAAATCTCATTCCCTTCAGCTATGTGTACTGGACCCGAAGGGTTAAACAGTGTCATTTTCCAGCAAGGAGCAGGTAATCTATCCCATCTCCTTCAGCCCTGCTTTTCCAAGCAAGCTTATCAAACACACTTAAAATATTAATACGGAGATGGTCAGAGCTGCGGAGGCTAAAGGGGAATGTGAAAAGATTAATCCTCTGTCACAACCCGAGCCTTGATTTCATAACCTCAGAAAGATTCCCTGAGACTCTCCTGGGCTGCAGTGCAGCATCGCGCCAGGACGCCTGGCTTGACAACACCAAGACCTGATGGAAGCCAGGACCTGACATACTTTAATTCTTCAAGAAAGAACTGCAACAACAGAGGCTTGAGGAAGGAGAGAGAGGAGACGGGAAATCCAGCCCTAACAGAAAGGCCTGGGACGCTGCCAACATTTTACGTTCTTCGTGACACGTTTTGCTGCTGACTCCATTGCCTGATGTGATCAGTCTGGAAAAAAATTGGGCAGTGCTTTCCCAGACCAGGGCTGTCAAGGCAGCTCTTGACTCCAGTTCTGCCCACAGCCAGCATCCTTGCAGTCACCAGAAGCCCCACAAGCCCCTGGGTACCCACACAGCAAGTTCTTTATTTCTTTTTCTCTGTGTTTGGTGATAGTATCTGGAAGAGCACCGGCCCACTTTCAGTTCAGATCTTATTGACACACAGACACAGAGGGGGAAAAATATCTTCCTAGAGGAGCAGAGAATGTGTAACATGCACTTTAGTTCCAGAATAGATCTGCTAAATGATTGCACCTTGAAGCATCGGCCATTGGAAGAGCAAAGAACTTCCCCCTCATCCTCAGCTTCCCACAAGCCCTACACCGGGTTAAAAGAAACTCTTTTCTGAGTCAACATGGTTAAACTAGTGCAGAACCTCCACGTGCCCAACCTTGCATATGTTTCCACCATGCTTATATAAAGTGATTAGCAATAAACCAGTAAAAATCCAGCATGTGGATGAAGAGAAAGAGCTGGGTGAGCCCATTGCAGGGCTCCACTGAAGCAGCTATACAGCACACACCGAGTGTAGAGCAGCTCCTTGCCACTGAAAGCTGAGAATCAAACCAGAGAACCACATTGATTTCTCCCTGCTCCGGCATTTGAAACCCAACCCTCACCCCTGGGCTTGCTGCTGAATGCTGGGTGCTGGTGCTGGGCACGCTGGAGCAGGGAGGGGGAAGATGGCAGAGCCTGAGTTATCTGCAGCAAAAACAGATCCCCAATTGGCAGCACTGCTATAAATGGTGGTGGTATCAGCAGACCCTGGCTTGCCTCTTTCATAGCTCTGCAAATAATTTCCATGCGGCGGAAGCATGAGTTAGTAGACAAGAAGTATATAAGAGAATGTATTTCTCTCATTTACTGAAGTTGCTGAGAAGCATCAGGGCAATTTTGACAAGCTGCTCAAGCACTTGGGAGCTTAAAGTCTGTCAGTCTCTAAAAAGTTTATTATTTCTGGCTGTATTCACAAATCTGGGTAAGAGACCATCTAAGAAAAGCAGATCCATTTGGCCTCTGTAGCAGAAGTGTGTTGGGGACTCACAGCACACAGTGGAGACCCAGGGCAACCATGCTATTGTGTTTGCTTTAATTCAGAGCTCCCTCGGGACATCGAGCCCAAATGTCAAAAATTGTCATGAAGTATCCAAAGTCAGGCCCAGAGAAACAAGTTTCCTTCATCCGCACCACAGTGGCACAAGAGCTCGTTTGGCTGAATACTTGTAGAAAAGACTGCTTGTTTTTCACATCTCTGAGCAATTTCCTACATTTGGCCCCAGAAGACCATGTTGCAAAAATCAGGACCTTTTGAACCAAGCAGAAACCTGTACTCAGGTTCCCTGATGCGTGCTCAAGGGATACCCTGGCTCCAGCCTCTATTTTCTCAGCATCTCAGTTTGTTGATTTGTGAAGCTGGTTAATACAGACCCACCTCCAGGCTCCTGTGTAGCTTAACCGTTTGTCCTATCAGTGATGTTGGAGCTGGGATGGGATAAGGGTCCAAGAGAGACTGGTAGAGGAGAGATACAGGATACAGCCACAAAGGTGACGACTGCCATGTTAATAATTAGCATCTGTTGCCATCAGAGCCTGTCAGGCAGATCCGAGCAGGGATGTGCTCTGAGACAGCATCTCCAGGGGGTTTGTGGCTGGTCACCGAGACTCTCCAGCTTCCCATTGCCTGCAGGGGCTAGCACAGGCTCTTGGAGCCAGTGAAAATTGTGTGTTTAGAGTACTGTCTCTATGTTTGGCAACAGGAGCCTCTTCCTTGCCAAACAAAGACCAGAGACTTTGCTTAGACCTTTTGCACAAACCTTTTGGAAAAGGCAGAAAAGGACCACCCCACAACAAAACCTCGGGTTTCTTGCACTGTAAAGCAATTTATTCCTAAAGCACAAAGCCAAACATAGCCTGCACGGCTCCTGAAGACCTCACTCAGTTGATTCACTGAGCTATATACACACTTGTTACTTGAGGGATTTCCAGCCCTGGAAGATGCTCACATCTGCCTGAGCAATGTGCTCCAGGACACGGCTACACTCCTGCTGCTTCAGGGGCTGGTGTTTTCCAACCGCACCTCGAAAAGCTCTGCCCTGCCATTGCAGCTTGCAGCTCAGGAGCCGAGCTGGGCAGAGGCTTTCACAGGGGACCCAGCACATACCTGCCAAACCACCCCAAGAGAGGAGCAGCAAAACTCCCATCCCAGTCCTCTCATATTTTAACAAACATGTCACGTCCCAGTGAGCCTTAGAAAACACGCTCTGGAGTCACCTTCGCTACCAGGCATCTTTTTTCCATCACAGCAGTCCCTTGACAACATGGCCAGGGCTGCAGATCCATCTGCAGAGGTGGCTTCCCCCATGGCCAGCCCCTTCCCACCACCTCTCCCCTCTGCAGACAGAGCAGTGCCGGCTGGCAGGTTTGCTGAGAAACCAGGAGTTCCGAAGCGTAATCCTGAACAGATGGCAGCTCCAGCCGTGCTGCCTCAGAAGGGCACTTTTAAAAGTAAATAGCAACAAATGTTTTGGTGTGTAATGCGTTGAAATCTTGATCTCACACAGAGCTTATTTTCTTCTTTTCTATTTTTTTTTCCCCTCCTCTCCCGGCAGTTGCAAATGGCTGAGGACAAATGCTGCTGAAAAGAAAGAAGGAGGAAAAAAACCTCAATCAATTAAATGTTTTAGAAACAATTGTATTTTGAAATCAACGGGAAGAATTCATGAAAATCAATCCTAATTCAAGAGGGCTGTACTGATTTGTTCGCCTTTCCCTTTCCCTGGGTAAGCAACCAAAGCAATAAAAATGATAGCTCCATCTCAGGCAAGGAAGCAATTGAAACTTCAAAAACGTTCAACATCGGCTGATGAAGCTTGATGCAGTCTCCATGGCCTGAAAGCTAAATATTCTGCAAGAGAAGCAATGTACCAGGCGGATGAGTGGGAGTTTCAGATAACTCCTACCACTTCAGCTTCCTTCTCCCAACAAAGCTGAGCGAACCAAGGTAAGATTGTCCTGCTGCAGGGGAAAAGCAGAACTGTTTGTATCAGCAAAGGCGCTGCGCGGACGGGAGCTGCCTCAGTTGCTCTTTGCCAGGAGGAAACAGCTGCTCTGCTCTTACACTGTGCCCACCCAGGGACTCTGCCACAGGGACAACAACAGGGCAAATCTCCTGGCAGGGAAACCCAGGATCCTGCTGCACGGTCTGGAAATGCCACAGCCACAGGGACCCATCCAGCGTGCCACCAACCTGCAGTTCTTCATCTCACTGCACAAAGTTGTCCCAGAGGAAAGACTTCTCGGGAAACCCTAACTGGTGGAGTTTGGGCACCTGCTGCTCCCCAGACCTGGTCCCACCTCAGCATCACAGAAGGACAAAGGCACTTCTCAGGCTGCCACCCTGGCACAGAGGATCATGATCAGATGTGTTGCTGTTGCCCCGAATAAACGACATTTCCACCAGAGTTTCCCACTCAAACATGGGCTGGAGACACACATGTCCCCCTGACACAGCTTGCCCTGATCTAAGCTGGCCTGTAGTCATGTGAATATGGTTTGTGCAAATAAACCATGTCTTACCACCTTCAGATAGCTTCCTGGCAGCGCAGACAGCGAGCAGAACCAGAGCCAGGCACCGGTACCCACAGACTCACGTCATCTCGCCTTGGCACTGCTGACAACAGCTACTGAGTTTTGTCTCGAGGCAAGAAAATTCAGACTCAAGTGTGGGCTTAAAGGTATTTGGAAGATAAAAGCTTCCTAGATTGGAAGGACATACTCCCAAAGGAGAGTTTCTGTTTAACAGGCAGCAACAGCATCCTGTGTCTCTGCGTAGCATGGGCTGAAATCATTACTCGCAGTGGAGTTGTTGTTCTGTGGGTCACAGACATCTTCCCAGTTATCCCCAGCACTCTCAAAAGGGGAGCAGGAATCTGAGTCAGAAAACAAACCTGGGAATAACAGTGTGGAATGAAATGAGGAAAAGCATTTAGGAGAGAAGGAGAAAAAAAATGGAGACTAAACAGCAGGAGAAAGAAAAAAAAAAGAGGAAATGTAAAAGACAGAGTCTGGAGAAGGATCTCAGACATCTGAGATTTGCACGGGTTAAGATTTTCTTCAGACAAGGCTCTTCCACTTCTCTCTATAAAGTAATGAATTTTGTTAGACTTCCATCTGCCCAGCACAATCACAAAAGTCATTCAGAGGCTGTCCATTCTTCTTCCTCAGTGTCTAGTGGGACTGGATGGAGATTTTAGGAGGGAGCCTGTAGGGACCTGCATGTTCTGCTATGGTTGTAACCCAGGAGATTTAGATACCACTTGATAACTCTGTATATTTAAGGATTCCATGCCCTGTTCTGTTGTTTCCTGCAATGTATTCCTATTACTGTATCTGGAGCAGATGCTTGAGGACTTGGCACATATTCCTCCATACCACTGCAACAGAAATTGTGAGTAATGTTTTTAGGGAAAGAAGCAGCCCCTTTTGAGATGGCACCCAGGATCTGGGGTTCTCTTTGTGATGCTCCTGGCAGTAATGTAGAGCTTAATTTCCTTCTTGGCATCTATTCCATAGGAAAACCCACTGCAGCTTCCCTGTGGCTAAGCTGAGACCTGGATCTGAGAATAAGACATGAGGCTGGAGTTCTTACAAGGAAAAACAGGCAGAGATTTACGCTCTGCCCGCCCCTGCCTGGCCCAGCCCAGCGACACAAGCATGTGTTTGTACTGCTGTGCAGCGCAGGCATCACCCAGCAACCAGCGATGCCGTTTGCTTGCTGGAGATGGTGCAAGAAGGGGACCGAGTACCTCAGGGCAGGACGGCCTCCCGGGGCTGTTCCTGGCATGGGGCAACCAAGGGGGCAGCACTGCCCGGCCCAGCCGCGATCTGCTGAAGGGTCATTGTCAATGTCAGCTGGCTTGTCTGGGCACTGGGGAATGGCCCTGCCTGTCCGACTGAGCCTCGTCCTGGGTCAGAGCCACCCATTTACCCGGCTGCACAGCCACACTTGCAAGGAGATTTTTCTTTCCTCAACTATGTCCATTATATCTGTTCAGTTAGCTGGGATTCACTGGGAATGATTTGCTGCAGATGCGGGTATGAGATGAAAACTGTATTTACTCCTGAGCCAGCCAGTCACATGACCCATTTGCTACAATGGATAGAGGAATTACATGGCCTCACTTTTTTTTTTTTTATCTCAAAACTGCCCAGGAAGTATCCTCAGTTCCTTGTTGGGCTTTGGTTTGACTGTTTTGTAACCATGCACTGAGGTACACATGGCTGATGTGAGGGCAAGGCATGTTTTATTTGCTTGACAACACTTAGGCAGAAGATCTCTCCTGAGCCATCCTCCTCTGGCTAGGAGTACAGGTGCCATTGCCATCTGGCTTCTGAGATATTGATGCCTCTGGTGTTAAGTTCGTGCAGGTCAGAAAGATCATGCTGGGACAGAGGAGACCTACGGTTGTCCCATCAATCTCCAAACCCTCCACAATCACTGAATCTTATCAAGAAGAATAAATGGCTGCCAAGACCCTTTGAGAAAACATTTAAATTCTACCTTGGCATTGGTCTGTTGAAGGCAGTGGATTTACATCCCACCTGAATTTTCTCTCAGTACCTTCATCCAAGCATCTTCCAGCTTTGCACACAGAGGTCAAATCCTACCACATTTATCTTCAGTGCTTAAAAAACCCCTCTCATTGACCTATTTTGTTCTTCATATCAAGCAAAGCAGAGAGGGTAGAAAGAAACATAACTCGTGTATATGCTAAGGGATCATTTACCTTTTTCCAAAGGTGGTCTATTCAGAAGCCAAGAAGCTATTAATATCTTACATTTACACAATGCTGTCCATCCCAAATATGAACACCCAACTAGAGGACTGTCTGTGTCCCATGTCACCTCCTGCTGAAAGGTGGAATAGGGCAGGTGTTTAATCATTCAGTGTAATCATCCCCAACAGTGTAGGAGGTGAAGAAAAGAACCTGGCATTCCACAGAGAATTCAAGGAGAGAGAAAGCAAAAGGCAGCCAGCTTAATACTCGTGTGAATGATCGATGCAGGTTGCCAGAGATCCCATCCCAGCATCCAAAGCTCCTCAACACAATTCTGTTGGGAGATCTGGGAATTTGCGCAGCACATTTGAAAACACTCCTGCAGCCATAGAACAAATACTTTCAGCCAAATATTTTCAGCCAAACCTGGTATCTTCTGGTCTGGGCAGCAGTCAAATTTATCTCAGATAAACTGGTCCACTACAGAAGTCTGGATTCTTCAAGCTGTGACAATGCAATTTTCAGCACCTGAATCATTAATGCAGAACTCTCTTGAGCTGGCCAGATGCTAGGTTTCCAACACTGCTGAAATCAAGGGGAATTTTGCCACTGCCTGGTGAATTCATGAGAAACAGCCCAGAGCAGCCCTCCAGGGGAACGCACTTCTCTTGGTCAGCTGTGTGGTACCTCCTGGCCACGGTCAAGCTCAGCAGGTAAGGACAGATACATCAGGCCAGGCCGATGGGCTGCCCAGCCCAGGCTTCTTGATTCTCCCTGAGGCCAATGGAGGCTGTGGTGGGAGGGTATATGAGCAAGGCACAAGTACAGCAGCCCTCTCCTCTTGCACTCACAGCTCCTGTCACCTGGGGGTACCTTTAGCCAGAGGCAGTCATTTTGTGTATTTAATAACCTTTGATGGATCTTTTCTTCACGACTTTTTACTTCCTGCTTTTTGAACCTGGATCGGGTTTAGCATCTCACCAATATTTTGATATTAAGTGAGCACACTGATACTCCAAGTACGGAATTTGCTGCAGGTACTGTTTTATCCTTGACTGAGATGTCATTTCTTCTGATAGGACCTTCTCAGATTAATGCTGCCTGTTCTGCATGTGCAGAATTTCTTCTCCCTCATGCTTTCCTAGTGAAAGCGAGTCCTTGGCTCAGAGCATTGTGAGGGATGCTCACGAAGGTTAACTTCAGCCAAGGACAGCCACTCTTCAAAATCAAAGGTGAGAGGTGATTCCCATTATCCATCCTCTGCTGGAGGAGTGTCTCTTTCCCCACCTGGATTATAGCCTCCAGCAGCTAAAGCCAACCTTCGTGAATCACATCGGTACTTATAACCAGGGAGTGCTACGTGACAATGAAACAACACCTGCTAAAGCTGATGCTTATTTAAAGTATTTTAACACGTATTTCTAATAGAAGAACAACGTGATAATTCCCTATTAAAAGGTTTTGTGGAGAAGAGCAGGAGTTGCATGTAACGAATGGCACGTTGGTATTTGGAGTTAGGTGCAGAGAGCTGCAAAGTATACACTCCTATTTTCAGGGACTGAATTACCATTCCTCCGTAAAATCACTCATCAGGACTACTTGTGTGAATGAGAGCCGCAAGATCTGGATAGCATTTATATGAAAACAGGAATCTTCCTGAAGTGTTGCAACTGGAGCTGCTTAAATTTGTCTACCCAAATCTTGCATCTGATGACAGTAGCTGAATGAAATGACTCTCGTACGCAATCAGCTGCATGTCTGAGCTCAAATGCTAAATGCAGAAGGTTAAGCTTGGTTTCACCAGAGCCAAGCAATGACTGGTTTTCCTACACAGAGGAATCAAGACTATGCCTCTAACCAGCATTCCTGGCTCGTGGCAGGAGTTGTTTCATTCCTACTAAATCATCACCCTTGATACTGAGGAAATAAGAACAGTAAAGGGCTGACAGGGTCCTTGGCCTCCTTAAGCTTCAAGCCAAGGTCAGCTACCCTGACCCATTTTTGGCACTATCTCACCCTTGCCTGGACAAGGACAACGCTGCACAGCTTCAGTTTTGTGGCTTTTCAAGGTTACTAGTGCACCTGCTGAATCATTCCTGCTGTTAGATGTTTCTCACTGCAGAAAGTGGATAGAAGTAACCTTCTTCCCCACTTCTAGTTCTGCTCCCTTTAGGTTCTCACATCACCAGTGAAGTATGGATATCTGCACTACCACATGGGCAGAAATTGGATGCGATGAAGGGACAGAAAATGGTGCATCTTTATGTCAACCTGTCCCCAGTGAAAAAAAACAAACACTGAAACTACCCACAAAGGAATCTGTACTGATTTTCTCTCAATGGTCAGCAGAAAATAGTTAATAGTTTAGCTTCTGATGGGTTTTTTTTTAAGCCTACAGGCCTTTATCTGTCCTGTGTCCCTGAAGCACTAGAAAGTGGAAAACATAGACACTGAAAAGTCTCCTTAGAGCTGGGAGCTGAAAGTCGCCGCAGAAAAGGGAGAGGAGTTCACACCTCATTAAGGGTTATTGACAAGTTCTTCCTCGCTTTGAGAAGCCATAACTTGGGGCTTTCTGCAGACTGAGGTAATGTCCTATTTCAAGCCACACACTAAATTTCTTTTCACAATAAGCAGTAGAAACCTTTGCTTTTGCATTAAAAAAAAAAAAATCAAAAAATCCTTACTGTGCAGAAACTGATGTGGATCCCTGGGAAAGAGTTGGTGTGAGGCACAGTACTGAGCAGTGCTTTCATTCAGCTGCTGTCTCCTGGGACTGGTAGGCAGACCAGTTCCAGGAGCTCCTCCAGCCCTGGTACATGCCATTCTCCGCAGCCTCCCTGGCAGATCTGCTGTCTGCCATTTGTTACTTTCCCTCGAATATATCCCAATCTCCGTTCTCTCTGTGCTGGGAGAGACTTGGAACACAAAACTTTGTAAGGTTAGTTCTCAGTATTTTGAAGACAGGCTGATATATATCTCTGTCATGCAAACGTGTTCACCACCACCACTCCAGGTGACAAACATTTCCAGCTTCATCAACCTTAACCCAAAAATTCCCCGTAATTCCAAGACAGGAGCTGTCAGTGACTGCCAGGCCCTGCAGTTACCATTGTCCACTCAGGCATGAAAACCTAACAACAAAAGGAAGATTTTCAGCATTTCCTCAACTTGGTCAGGCTGTTCAACTTCTCAGCATCATATTGCAGATCAGATTCTTATCCAGAGGTTTTTGTTGTTGTTTTTTAGAAATCTCAATCTATCATTCTTGTCTTGATGCCAGTTTTCCATACAATAAACCCACCCAACACTTCCTCCTGCCTTAATACTCACTCATCTTTACTTCTCCAAGTCACTAGTCAAACTCTAAGGTGCTTCCTCACTTGATTTGCTGGAGTAGAAGATATTTGTGGGGTATGGAGTGAGTAAGAGTGAAGTAAGGATATTTGTAATTTGACCTAGTACCCGTGCATTTCATTAATCCTCCATCAACCACTTAACCTTTATGGGCATTCTTATTGCCTCTCATTGTATTGATTTCTGTCCACTTCTCCAATTTAGTGAGATCATGCAGTATTTTAAACTTGCCTTCCACTGCATAACTAGGTTTAGCTGGGGGGTAATTGACATCAATTTAAAGAATGAAAAATTAGGCTGAATATCCGGGGAAAACTTCCTAATGGTGAGATCTGCTAGAATGTATTGCTGTCTCTCCACGGGATTGGTGGCTGTTCCATTAGCATGTGCATTAAAACCATACTGAAGGAATATAAGATTATAGATTGGATAGAACCATCCTGAAGTAGGAGGGGAAAGACTTTGCAGCTTTGCCTCCTACGGTCATCTCATCCTGGATTTGCCTGGGCTGGAAGAAAAGCCAAATCTCATCCTGGGCTGCACCCCCAGCAGCGTAGGCATCAGGTCGAGTGGGGGAATTCTGCCCCTCTGCTTTACTCTGGGGAGACAGCCCCCCACCCCCAGTGCTGGGGCCAGCTCTGGAGTCCTCAGCTCAGCAGAGACAGGGACCTGTTGGAGCGGGGCCAGAGGAGCCCCAGCAATGCTGGGAGGGCTGGAACCCCTCTGCTGGGAGCCCAAGCTGGGAGAGCTGGGGGGGTTCAGCCTGGAGAAGAGAAGGCTCTGGGGAGACCTTCTTTTGTGGCCTTTCAGGACTTCAAGGGGCCTGTCAGAAAGATGGGGACAGACTTTTGAGCAGGGCCTGTTGGGACAGGACAAGGGGTAATGGTTTTAAACTAAAAAGAGGCAGACTTATACTGGAGAGAAGGAAGACAGGTTGGTAAGAAACTAGCCCAGGTTGCCCAGAGAGGTGGTAGAAACATTGTAGGTGAGGTTGGCTGGGGCTCTGAGCAACCTGCTCTAGTTGCAGATGTCCCTGCTCCCTGCAGGGGGGTTGGACTAGATGAGCTTGAAAGGTCCCTTCCAACCTAAACCTGTCTGTGGAATCATAGGATTCTATGATTCTAGGAAGAAAGAGTATTCTACAAGCCCCTGATGTGGGGTAGTCAGAGCCCAGGACGGTGAGGTGTGCTAGAGATACTCATCACCCGCAGGAAGACAACGCACCTCGGATCACGAAGTCATCACCTATCCCATAGCATCACTTTGGCACAGGCGGTTCTGTCAGTTCTGTTACCAGCCTTCACTTGCTAAAGAAGTGACTAATTTTTCTGTCGGAAGGGTTGAAAACTGATTGCAGAAAGAAGCCTGTTTGTGCTGAGCTTTAAAACACACTGCTGACTCTTATGTTTGTGAAGATAACAGTCCAAGCAGGAACAAGCGTGTTCTTTATGCACCTTGAGTGAAATAGTTTAATTGTAAGAATGCCCAGAAAACCAGTTCTCCTCCCCACCTTTTATGGAGAAGTTCCATCATATTTAAGGGAAACAAAGCCCCTACTTTCATCTGAAGTTGCTACTGCCAGCAGACACCTTTTATTAAAAGAAGACTTCTGTCAGCTCCTGAAAAATGGAAACAGCATTTTCAGCAACAAACCCCAACACATTTATCTCACCAGCCAAGCAGTACGTATTTTGACTGTTTGGTGGCGGAGGCAGGCTTTTTCCTTTTCAAGTTCTTGCAATTCGTCTGCCATGAATAAGCAGATTTTTCAAAAAATGAAATTTCCCTCTAAAAAAATGTCAAAGGAAACCTTTCCATCAGCTCTGCTCAATTAGCAGCTGCTTAAAAATGGCTCAAAAAAGGCTCAATTTCGCAGCTGCTGCCCTGGATCTTTCTGAGAGTTGAGAGAGCAAGGAGAAGGCTTGCCCGTTTCCGATTTTACCTTAGTAAAGAAACCAGGAAATGTTCATGTAGTGACAGGGATGTACGTGGGACAAAGGACTGAGTGCATTGGTCAAGCAGAAAAGAAATCATTTTCTCCATGGCAGGAGGCACAGGCTACAAATTTGTCAGATAACGAGCAGCCAGGGGCTGATACAAAAGACTAATTCTCTTAGTAAAACCCTTGGAGAGTATCCCAATATGACTCCAAGGCTGGCAAGCTGCTGGAGAAGATGGGAAGTAAATGCAGACATCTCATGAGGACACTGCCTCTGGATTTCTTGCCCGTGCTTTTCCTACACGGCACTTTCCACAATGCCTTCTGGCCAGAACCATTGAAATGAAACCTATTGACTGAAATTCTGATCCTATTGATTTTACACGAGAGGTTTGCGAGAATATGAAAGAGTGGGAACTGCTCTGCAACCACTCCCATCCCCAGCTATTCCCTGCTGAACGCAAGGCAGTCGGCTTGCTTGCCCATCTCAGTCCCCTGAGCTTCCAGAAATAAATTACACCCAAATTCAAATAATACAGTAACCTATTAGCTCACAAATGTGTGGTAAATATTGCTGGTCCTTGAATACACTAACAATATTTATGGGTTCCCTTTTGCTTTCTTTTGTCTGCTTCTGCCTCATGTCTCTTCTTTATCTCGTTAACTGCACGCCACATTCTCCCCCTTTGTTACAGAGGTGCGGAGGGAAAACAGGCAGAACATGTACTGGGGGGAAAATGGGGTGGGAAACAGTGGTGAAAGGAGATGATATTTGCCTGGAAGGAAAGTGCCGGGGAAGTTGTGTTTAAAATACTGTAAGTGTGATTAGAAATCATATTTCTACCCCTAAGGGAAGGGTCCTGGATATGGGAACTGGCGCGCTCGAGACAGCATGTCAGAAAACCCCAGAGGAGGTGGTGAACAGAGGTGCAAAGTGGAAAACCAACAGAATGTGAGCACACGCTGAAGCACACCCAACACCACAAAGGGGAGCCCCCTGCCTTCCCCCAGCCCCTGCGAGGCAGCTCCACATCCCACCGTTTCCTTCCCACAACACAGGGAAGTTCCTGTCACTGTCACGCCTCCTTTAGCCATTTTCTTTCTGGCAGGGAGGTGGAGTGGGATGTAGAGGCAAAATCAGCTGCCTCACCACTCACATCTGCTTCCTACCAACCAAACCTCCCTTGGCAGACTTCTTGTTTATTGAAGTGGTGGGTGTCCTCTCTATAGATCAGGCAGGAGCACTTGATTTTGTCCATTTTAGTTTGAGGCATTTCATCTTGCTGTGCTCAAGTAGACAGACTGTCACATACCAATCAATGTTATGGATTAAAGCTGAATATATCGTGACTTGTCAGGGCCAGTAGGAAAGCATTTTAAACAAAGTTCCATTTATTTTATTTTCCTTGATAACATTTGGTTTCTTCTCTATTTCAACACTGTGAAATGGCAAAACCTGACAGAAAAATCACAGGATTTTAACCTGCTAGAATTCCTAAGTACACATTTGATGCCATGGAACGGTTTAGATGAGCAGGCAGGTCATTGGTGTGAAGAGATCCGTGATTGCACTGCAACACACATGCAAGAAAACCTCTGTTAATTACACCAATGGAGAACATAATCCAAAATGGTGTTGAAACTCGACGCCTTTGCCTCAAGCACGGAAACGATTCGTGTCTCAAGAGTTGACCGAACTGATTTCACTGTGAGGAGCTTGAGGAGGGCTCCTGGCGGGTCACCTTGGCCGCACGGCAGGGTGGGTGCACGGGTGCAGGTGCAGGAGCTGCGGAGGACCCCCGCGGGGAGCCAGGGCTTCCACACTGCCTGGGGCTGGGGTACAGGACTCGCTGCTGCCGCCCGAGCCCAGCCCAGCCTCGCCGAGCACTGAGGTGCTGGGCCCTGCGCCGCTGGTCCAAGACAGCCCCCGGCCCCCAAAGCCCGGGAAAGGGGCGGCAGGAGCCCGAGTCACGGCGGCCCCGGCCTGGGTGACGGCAGCTGCCCGGGGGCAGGCGCGGGAGCCCGGGTCACGGCCTCCCTCTGACCCGGGCCGCGGGGGTGACGGGCACCCGAGGCCGCGACCTCCCTTCGTGCCGGCCGGCGGGACGGGTGTGCGGCCCCGGCCTGAGGCCAGGAGGAGAGCCGCAGAGGGGTCCCGGGCCGAGGCACGGCTCCGGCGGCGCCCCGCTGGCAGCGGCGGCCGGGCCCGGCCGTGGGGAACGGGGCGGCCGGGGCCGGGGCCGCGCCGGTGCCGCCGCGAGCATGCGCGAGCTGCGCGCGTCACAGGAGCGGGCGAGGCCGGCGGGAACGCGGAGCCCGGCGGGCGCGCACCCTCCCTCCTCCCTCCTCCCTCCTCTCTCCTCCCTCCTCTCTCCTCTCTCCTCTCTCCTCCCTCTTCCCTCCCTCTTCCCTCCCTGTCGCCGCTCCCGCGCCTCCCTCCATTCGGCTCCTCCGAGCGCTGTCAGCGCGCCCCGCCGCCGCCGCCGCCCGTTACAGACCCGCCCGGGAGGGGACAGCGCGACAGCCGGGAGCACGGGAGAGAGGGAAGAACCCTCCCCCCGCCGCGAACCTTTTTCCTCCTCCTCCTCCTCCCCCGCCTCCGCCTCCGCCTCCCGGCCGGGGAAGAGCTCGCCGTGCCCGCAGCCAAAGCCCCGCTGGATGCACTGAGCGCTCGGGCGCGGGGAGAGAGAGGGGCAGGAGGGAGCCGGGAGCCCCGCCGCGGAGCCGCTGCGCTGCCGGGAGGCTCACGGCCATTTGCTTGAAGGCTTTTATTGTGTGCACCCCCGCCCCCCCC